>JADMNL010000033.1:131365000-131632500 GCA_016271365.2 Neoceratodus forsteri
TTTCTACCTCAGTCTTTTTCTTATTTAGTACCCTGTTTTGTAGGAGAGGCTGGGATTTTCCTGCTGCTTATCAGTGCCTCCCCTTTGACTAGTTTAAAAGCTTGCCAATGAAGCATTTAAACCGATTGCTCAAAAGACTTGTTCCCTTCCTGGACAGATGCAGACCATCCTGCCAGTATAGGCTGGTGTCCCTCCAGGTAGAACCCCGGTCCCCAATGAAGCCAAACCCCTGTGCTCCACACCATTTTTTCAACCATTCATTAAACTGCATGGTGCTAATTACCCTCACCTCCCCCATACCATTGACAGGCAGCACCTTTGAGAAGGATACTGTATGTGCTACTTGTCTTAGGCCCCTTCCCAACTCTGCAATGTCCTCCTGCACTGCTCTAATCTCATGATGAGCCAAATCATTTGTCCCTAGGTGGACAATTACATCCAGCTCAGACTCCCTTGCAGCTGTTCTCGTGATCCTGAGGATGCGCTTCCTGTCCCTGCAAGCCATGGCACCAGGCAGGCACCTTACTTCAGTTTTTCCAGCTCCCCCCAGTTCTATCCCCCTAATAATTGAGTCCCCCACCAGGAGCTGCTTCCTTTCCCTGTGGTGTCCTCTGCCTCCTTCCTGTGGGCCTCCCTTGTGACAGTTGTCATCAGTCTTCTCTGCGGGTGCATCCATAGGGGAGCTATGCTCCCCCAGAATGGTGTATGGATTGTGGAGTGGAACAATTGACTGGGTGTGCCTCTGTTCCACCATCCTCACCCTCCCTGAGCCCACTGTGGTCCAACTGCGGTGCTTTCTTCGCAACCTCTGAGGTAGTGGTGGTGGCGCTAGTGCTCCCTGGATGGGGGAGGTTCCCTTCCTACTGTCTAGTGTGGCCTGGGGGAAGGTTTCCTTACCACTATCCAGTGCGGCCTGAAGACGGGCAACTTCCTCCCTCAGGGCAGAGAGTTGTCTGCAAATAAGGCAGCATCTCAGCCTCCAGAAAGACTCCCGGAAGACTGCTGCCCCATTAGCCATTACATTGCACTACTCCCCATGTTTATCTTCTTTTTGTTTGTTTTTGTGTGTGTGTGTGTGTGTGTGTGTGTGTGTGTGTGGCGTGTGTGTGATTGGTTTGTTATATAGAAATATATATATTATACAATGTGTATGCTTATATTGTCAGTGCAGTGTACTAGAGAGGATATGACAGTGATATGCACCTTGCACTCCTGAGGAAATGATGTCAGAACCTCAAGTATTTTTTTTTTTATTTAGTTGTTTAATCAGGTATAGCACACTAAGCTGGAAGCTTTTTACAGGAGCAACCCGAACCTCAAGTATAAAGGAACTATTTCCATGGGTGGGTGGGGTGAGGGGTGGGAAGGGTTAGCCTAAACTGTGCCCTCACAAAACAATCAGCTAAAAGCTCTCACCCACCACTGCGATGAGTGCCTTCCTGTCAGCAAGATACCCTACACAATAATTTGACAAAGAAAATACCCTGCTAATCAAACAGAGAAAATCCAGACATCCAAGTCAGACACAGGTAAACCTCTCCAGCCCCAAACAGCCTGGTGGTTTGTTAGCCACAAAGGAAAATCAAATATGCAGTTATTTCAGCCCTTCTGAAGATGCTGACAAGATAAGCAGTTTTGAAAACCCTTCCTGAATTAAAACTAAAATAATTAAACACAAAGCAATACCAATGTAAAAGTAAGGAAAACTTCTCTCAGATGTAAGCAAGAGAGAGAGATTAGTTACAGATATCTAGTCCAATATAGTATATCCCATGCAGCTTCTCAGTTGTTTCAAAGCACACCCAGTACACAACTTGAAGAAGATGGACTTCTGTCTGAAACAGGATCACACCAGTAGTTTATAGTAATTGATCAATGCTGAAATGGTCAAGCTAGAACAATTGGCTGTGATGCAGGCCTCTGACTTGTGAAGACACTTTCCCCACCTCAGGCTATGTCTGACATCCAATTACAAACTGCAGCCTTTGCTATTTTAAATCACACAACCACCACCAAATATTGCAAAATATATTTATGCAGATTGTCACAGAATTCTAGTAATCAGTCCAGTTAGCCACAAAGGAAAATCAAATATGCAGTTATTTCAGCCCTTCTGATGATGCTGACAAGATAAGCAGTTTTGAAAACCCCCTTCCTGAATTAAAAACTAAAATAATTGAACACAAAGCAATATCAATGTAAAAGTAAGGAAAACTTCTCTCAGATATAAGCAAGAGAGAGATTAGTTACAGATATCTAGTCCAATACAGTATATCCCATGTAGCTTCTCAGTTGTTTCAAAGCACACCCAGTACACAACTTGGAAGAAGATGGACTTCTGTCTGAAACAGGATCACACCAGTAGTTTATAGTAATTGATCAATGCTGAAATGGTCAAGCTAGAACAATTGAAGGATCCTGGGAGTCAAGGGTTGGATAGGGTTGCACACAAGGAGCACAGAGGCCCAGGATTCTCCTCTGGCGACACGTGCTACCGTTCTTCAGGCCGCTGCTGTTGCGGCAGTGGCTTCAGGACCGTAGTGCCCATGTGGTGGTGTTGGACGTGATTCCTGCAGTGGCACTGTTGCAACAGAATGTTGTAAATGTGGTTATAGGGCAAGTTTCAGCATAGGCAATGGTAATTAAAAATGCATCTACGGATTACTTGTCACTTTCTCTCTCGCCCTTTCTCTATCTATATCTATAGAAAAAATGTTCAATTTGAGAATTTGGTGGGAAAGGGCAGTGAACCAGGGTAGGGAACAGTGTGTAAATCTAAGGGGGGGAATTCGGGGCAATTCCCAGCTAGAAAGGCGACGGACACTGGCCAAAAGATGTGAGGCCATCGCCGGAAGAGGGGACCAAAAAAGGGGTGTAAGGTCTGCAGAGAGCACGCAAAAACTGTGGGGGGCATATATTGGGTGATCTCAATGTTGGACAAAGGGTAACCTTGTTTGTTGTATACCCCTTTAAGTATTTAATTATCCAGGATGGCAGAAGTCACAAGCATGCAGATGATGGAGCAGGCAGCAGAAATGATGAGGAAGGCGACGGAGATGCTGGATATGGCAAGGAAGAAGGAAGCGGAAGAGGAGGCAGAGAGGGCAAGGAGCAAAAAAGGTCAAGGAAAAAGCCTGATGGAGAAAATAAATGAACTGAGAAAGGCAGCAAAGTAGAAAGAGGCCAATGATTCGGTGGGAAAACAGAAGATGCCGGCTGGAGGGTCAGGGAAGAGCCCAGCAGAAAAGAGAGCCCCAAGAGAGGTGCCGGATCTGGACCGGTTGGTGGACCATGATGCAGACGAGGGCATGGGTGGTAAGGATACGGGTGAACAGACCCCAGAGGGGCATTTGACTAAATATATAGCAGGTTTGCTGGGGGACATGGGAGAGAAGGGCTTAGAGTGAATGGAAAAGGCGTTGCAGGAAATTAAGGCTGCAGGGGTAGAAGGGAATACAAAAACTAAAGTGGATAATGAGGGGATACGAGGCATGACAATGGGGAATCATGTCCCCATAACGATAAAAGAAAAGATATGAAAAGGGGAGTACATGGATTTATTTGCACTAGTGGATAAGGAGTTGGTGAAGAGGTACGCGCAGAAAGAGACTGTAGGAAAATCTGAGATGGCGGTGGCTTTGGCGATAGCTGGAAACAAGGTAGAGGAGACAAGTTAAAAGGGGAACAGTATAGAGGCCTGGCAGGCAGGGTTCTCGATATACAGTGCCATCATGCCGGAGAAAAAAACAGACCTGGCCATCCCGCTGCTCACGTATGCCACTACTATAAAAGATGCCTACAAGACTAGGATGGGGATAGGTTGGCTAAAGTATGATGAGGCCTTCCAGCAGAGAATGGCAGCTAGAGGGGATCTGAGGTGGGATTCGACCCATTCTGAACTATGGGTAAGGAGCCTAGCAGGTTTTACAGGAACGGAAAAAGGGAATAGACAAGGAGGAGGCGGGCTGCAAGAAAAAGCGTGTTGGGGTTTCAACAAGGCATCGTGCTCCTGGAGTAATTGAAAATTCAGCACATTTGTTCAAAATGTGCAGGTCAGCACCCAGCAACCCAGTGCAGAGCAATGGGGGACAGAAAGAACGAGCAATGGGAAAATGGGCAGCCATTTCGAGGGAGATGGGGGGATACCAATCGAGGAGAAGGAGGGGATTTCAAGGAAGAGGGGGGTTTTGGAATGGAGGTATGGGGAACCATTGAGAGGGTAGGAGAGGTTAGGGGGATGGTTTTAGGCTGGCCAGAATGCTGGTCAGGGTAGGGGTGTTAAAAGAATGGATGAAGGGATACCCAGAGGAGAAGGCAGGACAGATGTTAGTGGAAGGCTTCGAAAAAAGATTTAGTTTAGAATATCAAGGGGAGAGGGAAGGCACGAGAGCCGAAAACTTGTCGTCCATTACGGGGGGGAGGACATAGCTTTCAGAAAAATAAGGAAAGAAATAGAAGCAAGGAGGATGGAGGGGCCATTCCGAACACCCCCATTACCCAACCTGTGGGTTTCCCCATTGGGCCTAGTGCCCAAGAAGCAAAAAGAGGAATTTAGGCTAATTCATCACCTGTCTAACCCAGAAGGGACCTCGGTGAACGACCTTATACTAGCCGAGTGTAGCACAGTTTCGTATGCAATCCTGGATCAAGCATTGGAGTTGATCAGAGCAAAGAGGGGGTCTGGCTAGCAAAGACTGATATAGAGTCAGCTTTCCAGCTACTACCAGTCCAGAAGGAGGATTGGAACCTGTTGGGATTCTGCTTCCAAGGGTCCTTCTACTTTGACAAGGCAATGCCCATGGGCTGTTCCACAGCCTGTGCCAAGTTTGAGGCATTCAGTTCCTGGATGCAATGGGCGTTTGGGAACAGATACGAGCACAAGGCAATGGTGCACTATTTGAATGATTTCATGATGGGGTGTGGAGGAAGAGGTAAGAACAATGCTTGTGGACTTGAGGAGATGTGCGAGCAGTTAGGGTGCCTTTGGTGGGAGATAAAACAGAAGGTCCAGCCAGGAATCTGGAATTCCTTGGGATTGATACTGATATAGACGAGCAAGTCTTCAGAATACCACAACAGAAAGTGGCCAGGCTCAGGGCTTTGCTACAAGAGGTAAAATGTAGGAGGAGAGCTCCCCTGAGGCAGGTTCAGCAGCTGTTGGGGCACTTGAACTTTGCATGCTGGGCAGTCGCACCAGGGAGGGTGTTCACCAAGAGGTTAGACAGGGCAACAGCGGGCAAAAAGCATCCGCACCATTGGGTAGACATATCACGAGGGATTAGACAAGATGTGGAAGTGTGGAAACAATTCTTAAAGGAATACAATGGGGTTACATTCTGGCAGAAAGAGTGGCTAGGAAATAATGATCTGGATCTATATACGGATGCATACGGGCTATTGGTTTGGGGGCTTATTTCTGAGAGAGATGGATAGCGGAGGCATGGTCGGATTCTTGGAAAGAGAAGGGGCTGCTAAAGGACATAACTCTACTAGAGATTTTCCCAATATGGGTGGCAATGTTGACATGGGGAGAACTCCTAAGGAATAGGAAAATAATGTTTTGGTGCGATAACAGAGCCATAGTAGAGGTTATCAACAGGCAGGGAGGGCATTCAGAGATGGCAAACAGGGTCCTGAGATAGTTAGTGTTGAGGGGATTACAACCAAACATGCTCGTTTAAATAAGCACACATAGAGGGGTAAAAAAATTACATAGCTGACAGCCTTTCCGTTTACAGCTGTAAAGATTCAGGTCCTTGGCACCCAAGCAGCTGCAAAGAGAACACCGTGGCAGAAAAGTATGGAAAATTGGCTGAAGGAGTCCGACTGTTATATAGGAGTTCCTGGTCCACCAACACGCTGAAGGTATACGAAGGGGCATGGGGGGGCCTTCCAGGAGTTCCGGAAACAGGAAGGGTTCAAGATAAGTGAGCCAGTTTCACAGGACCAGGTAACAAAGTACATGGTGAAGAAGTGGAAGGCAGGAATGGCTAGCGGCACAATGGGGGTGCAGCTTGCAGGTATAGGATGGGCATGCAGCACAAAAGTTGGGGCGAGCGAATAAGTTTTAAGGTGGTGCGCGACAAGTTGATGGGGTGGCAAACGCTAAAAGGAAGGAAGGTAGACATGAGAAAACCTGCTGGGGACAAACTTGAAGGCTGGTGAAAACCTTGGTAGAGATTTGTACCACACCTCTCAGGGTGGTTATTCAGGGCCATTTTCACGGTGATGGCAGAAGGTGCATTCAGGGTCAGCGTGGTAATAGTGGCCAACAAAACAGATGCAGTAGGGGGATTGTGGGAGGAAGAAATACACTGGGAACAAGAGAAGATCACAATTTGCCTGAGACGTTCAAAAACAGACCAGATAGGAATAAGACTGTATTAGACAAGCATGAGAGTGAGAGAACATGCCCACTAGTGGCGCCATGGAAGCACAAGGCAAAGAGACAGGGAAAAAGCAGGCAGTTCTTTACACATATAGATGGAAAATCGGTGACATGTTTGCAGGTAATAGGGGTGTTGAAGAAGGGAATGGCGCACCTAGGGGAGAACACACAAAATTATTCTTCTCATTCATTTAGAAGAGGAGCCGCATCCGCACTAGCAGAAAAAGGTGGGTCTGAAGAAGAAATCAAGAAAGCAGGCAGGTGGAGGTCAAACTGCTGTAAGACATATGTGAGAAAAATAGTCTAATATCCATACTTGCTTTTCACAGGTCGGGGAAGATGCAAACAGGTCTGGATACTAGGGCACTCTTACATTTACTGGGCAGAGAGGTGGGTCACTAATCGTCAAGGAGGGAGACAGCTAGGACAGGATCCTGACAGAGTGATGGTCTACTGGAAGGGGGTAAGGGGAATGAGGTGGGCACAGATTATGCCAACCTTAGAAGATCTGAAACAGAAATGGCCGAAACAGGACCTGTTAATATTGCACTTGGGAGGTAATGATTTGGGGGAACGTCCATGGGGTTTGCTATGCAAGGAGATGATAAGGGATATGGGGACAATTCAGTAGTGGTGGCCGCAGGCAAGGATAGCCTGGTCAGAGATGGTGCCCAGGATGGTGTGGCGGCAGGCCAGGGATATAAAAGAGGTAGAACGGGCCAGGAAGAGAATTAACAGGAAGGTGGCGGCTTGGCTAAAGGGGGGGAGTGTACATAGAACATAAAGGAATATCCTATCCCAACCCAGAAATGCACAGACAGGATGGGGTGCACCTTTCAATGGTAGGGATGGCAACATTTGCATTGCAATTGGAGGATAGCATAGAGAAGTGGGAAGAAGACGGTAAGGGGGGGAGCCCATCATTCCATCGCATAAGCTGGAGATAGGCTAGTGGAGGAAATTTTCAGAAAATTAAAATTAAAATGGGGAAGGGGGCTAAGTAGAAACCATGGGCTGGGCTCAGATGCCCGGACATGGAAGCAAGCAAAAAGGATGAGGTAGGAAGGGTTTAATATGAGGCACAGTTGCCATCGGAATCCAGAAAAGGGAGGGCAGCAAGGGGAATGGGAGAAGGGGTATTGGGCTTCCAAACGTCCAGACCCCAAGAAGATTATGGACAACAAAAAGACGAGGACCACAAGAGGAAGAGGACCAAGGGGTATCGGGCTTTAAAGCGTCTGGATCCTGAGAAGACAACAGAAAAAGGGACAGTTTGAAACATGTGATTTGAAATATGTAAATCTTTGAAAGATGGAATGTGAAATGGATAGTTTTGGAAATGAAGGACTGTTGAAAATGTAAGAAAAGTAAAATGCAATCATTGTAAGACGTTTAATAAATCAAATTGTCAGTCGAGCACCCACTAAAAGTTGTTGTGCTTCTTTTTTCTGGGGGATCTCCATCTGACAAATGCGGTTGTCCCTAAGGGACAGCCTAAATTGTCAGGGGATCCCAAAAGAAAAAGGGGCACAGGGGGTTGGGAGGGAAGGCTAGGCAAGTCAAAGGCAGGTCAGATCAGGGGCGAGGGAGGTAGGAAGAGAGAAGGGGGAGGGAGGGAGGGCTCAGGTAAGGAGGGGAAGGGGTGTGATGTCATACCTTGATATGACCAATATCACTAGGCAGGTAGGCCAGGTGAGGATTGGCCAGAAGGAAAAGGGGAAGGGGTCTTGAGGATATTTAGGAGCCAGCAGAGGAAGGGGTCTCCCTCTTTTGCTGGGTTTTCAAGATTAACACTCACCCACCCTGAAATTGGCAGAAGAGGGGGGGACAGGAGGATTGGGGTGTAAGGGGAGGAGAACAATGGGTCACCAACTATAGGGTGACGGAGACAGGGAGTGAGCCCAGCAAAGAAAATGTGGTCTATGTGTTGGCAGAGGAAGCCAACAGGGAGAGAGGCAAGATAGGAAGGAGGCAACAATTGGGTCTCCAGAAGGGGTGACAAGGGAATGGGAGAGAGCCCCGATGGAAGCGGGTTGGAAAAAAGGGGCCAACAGGCTTAGATGCCTGGGCAAGCAGGGCTTGCAGGGGTCAGGAGTGCCTAAAAAGAGGCAATGGATGGTCATGGGTTGCCAGGAGAGGGCAACAAAAAAGATGGGAAAGAAAAAAGGGACAAAAACTTAGAGAACAACCGACTGAAGGGGCAGAAAGAAAAGAAAGCTGCTGGAGGAGGGCGGCAGAAAAAGAGGAAAAAGGACAGAGAGCCTGAAGTGGGGACAATCAGGAAATTTTCAGAAAATTAAAATTAAAATGGGGAGGGGGTGCCAAGTAGAAACCATGGGCCAGGCTCAGATGCACGGACATGGAGGCAAGCAAAAAGGACGAGATAGGAAGGGTTTAATATGAGGCACAGTTGCCATCGGCAGCCGGAAAAGGGAGGGCAGCAGGGGGAATAGGAGAAGGGGTATTGGGCTTCCAAACATCCAGACCCCAAGAAGATTATGGACAACAAAAAGACGAGGACCACAAGAGGAAGAGGACCAAGGGGTATCGGGCTTTAAAGCGTCTGGACCCCGAGAAGACAACGGAAAAAGGGACAGTTTGAAACATGTGATTTGAAATATGTAAATCTTTGAAAGATAGAATATGAAATGGATAGTTCTGGAAATGAAGGACTGTTGAAAATGTAAGAAAAGTAAAATGCAATCATTGTAAGACATGTTTAATAAATCAAATTGCCAGTCGAGCACCCACAAAAAGTTGTTGTGCCTCTTTTTTCTGGGGGATCTCCATCTGACAATATGTCCCCAACACTGATTTCCCACAGCGACCGCACTATTGTGAGCCAGAAGAGCGAAAACACATTTCAGCCAGTATGTGAAAAATGACACCTGCACTGTTCATAAGGAGGTGTGGCAAAATGGCAATGTCGAAAATCTGGAGTGAAAATATTGCAAAATTGCGAAGCTACAAGCATGCGTGGAACCTGCACAATGCACATTCATAACACTCTCATTTTGTGGACTTTAGCTACCAAATTTCCCAACGTAGGCATTTTAGGACCTCTGCTAATGAACAGTGCCACTGTCATTTTCATAATGTGTCCCTAACATGGATTTCCCACAGCGACCATGGTATTGTGCACCGGAACTGCGAAAACACATTTTGGCCAGGATGTGAAATATGACAGCTGTACTGTTCATAAGGAGGTGCAGAAGAATGCTAATGTTGAAAATCTGAAGTGAAAATATTATTAATTCGCAAAGTTACGAGCGTGGGTGCAAACTGCACAACGCACGCTCATAACAGTCATTTTATGGAGTATCGTCACCAAATTTTCAACATAGGCATTTTAGGACCTCTGCTCATGAACAGTGCCACTGTCACTTTCTGAATCTGTGCGAACACTGATTTCCCACACCGACCGTGCTATTCCGCATTGGAAGCGTGAAAACACATTTCGGCCAGGGTGTGAAAAAATGACAGCTATACTGTTCACAAGGAGATGTGATAAAATGCCAATGTTGAAAATCTGACATGAAAATATTGCAAATTCATGAATTTATGAGCGTGCGTAGCAACTGCGCAACGCTAGCTCGTAAAACAGTCATTTTTTGGATTTTTTCCACCAAATTTGCAACATAGGCTTTTTGAGAGCCCACCTCATGAACACTGGCACTGTTGTTTTGTTAATGGGCATCAAAAGGTGATTCCACGCAGTGACCACGAAATCACCTTTCCGGGCCGAGTAACGCAATGACAGTTAGAGAATTCATAAGGAGGACTCCCAAAAACCCCATGTAAAAAATTTGGTGGCAAAATTCCAAAAAATGCCTGAGATATGCATCAGAGTTGAAAAAAAAACATTTATTCCATTATACATCTTACTGGCATTTCCTCAGTTCGCGGTCGGCTTTGAAGAGTGTAGACGTGTTCCTGGTCCACCAAAGTTCGTTGAGCCAAGCTCTGGAGGTAAGTATAGGGTGGGGGTGTGTGGAGAGGCAGGGTGCGGTGGGTGGGTGCGGGTTGTGGGGGCTAGGGACACCGCCGAGGAAGTTTCCTTCTTTACAGATAATTAAAAAAAAAAAGACATCGTGGGACCGTTCTTTTTTAGGGTAATGTGGCACTCTGGGATGAGCCCTGTGTGCCAGCAAATCTTTTTGGGCGCCAGCCGACGGGGGATTGGGAACTCTCGCCGGCACAACAAAAGGGGTGGGGACATTATGCCGATGGGGATTGGGCACTCCATCAGCAGACAAGAAAAGTGGGGGTTTACATAATGCCGACAGGAGTGGGCTCCCATTGACAGCATACATGTAGGGCACTGCAGCCCGGCGGGGATTGGGGCTCCCGTTGGCAAACAAATGTGGGGGGACACATGCTGCCATGGGGATTGGGTACCCCCTTGGCAGGGAAGGGTGTCAATATTGTTTTTGAACAGGCGGCAAGCCGCCACCATGTTCACAAACAATATCAGGGCTGCAACATCCCGCCCTGCAATGATGGGTCGCTCCCTCATTGCAGCAAATAGCTGATGCTGCAATGACGAGGCAGCCCCTGATTACAGTGGCTAATTTGTCACAAGTTGGTGGCAAGGTTCCAAACTTGTGTTAGCAGCAGCCTGCCACAGCATTGGCTGAAGCAGGCCAAGCATTTACAGGCTGTGGGGGCATTGGCCACAACAGTGCCATGCTTCCACAACCTGCTTCTCAGAAAGCTGTCCCAATATGTTTCTTGAGATGCACACAATCAACATAAAAAATGTGTTTTATGATGCTGTGTTAAGTTGTCAGATCTTACAGTCGTTTATTGATGCAAGTGTGTTAAGACTAAATTCTTGTGATAGGATTACTGCTATAGTTTTGCTGTCCCAACCCCCAGAATCTCTAATCCTGGGATTCAACAGACCTAGCTGGTACCTTGACTGTGTCTGCACCTGCCCCTAAGATTTATTGATTCTTTGTAATTCTAGTTCTTTTGTGTCCCCTTTTGTTAGCACAAACCCTCCCACGGATCCTGCAGTCATTCTAATTTTTCTCTGTCTGCACCTTTCTCCTGCAGGCACCCTTACAGCCTGTTTGGGCTCACACCACAAGCAGCAGGATGTTCTGGAGTTCAGCTCCTTCACGGAGCTGAGAGCCTGCCAGTGCCAATGCCCACAAGACTAGCAGCAGGTATGGACGAAAAACACAGCCTCGGCTCCTGCTGGCCTTGCCCATGCTGGCTCTGAAGCCCTTTGGGTTTTAATCCTGTTCCCTGTGTAAAGATCATCTGCACCAACTACCTTGTAGCTTGGTTTACACTGGTAGTACAGGTCTTTTAACTTCGGCAGCCATGTGTGAGCATTCTCCCGCCCGGCGCCAAATTTAAATCTGCGCCTCAGCTGCACAGGACTCGTGGGGTCCCTGGACTTTTTCTCCCACCCCCACCCCTCCCTAGGCCACCTTAAATGCTCATCCACACACCCCTTTCCCAGTGAAGCAACAGGATTGACTGGATCCTGGCTCCACCAGCTTATTGGCATATTCCTTAAACTAACCATATTAGGCTGGTCCCTGTTACAATCCTTTCTAGTACACTCCCCCAAGCTATCTCCCTTGATACATTCTTGGCTCCTTTACTATCAGGGCCATTTCTCAATCACAAGTTGCTGTGTGTTTCTGTATAGCCAGCTCATTAAATTTAATATACTCTCTTACCCTTGTCCGGTTATAGGGATCTGGCTTTGTCAGAGGCTCAGTTTTTTTCTGGCTTGTTGTAGATCACGCAGTGTTTTAAGAAGTGAAAATACACAGTTATAATTCCGGATATAGGGATCTGGCTTTGTCGGAGACTTAGCTTCTATCTGGTTTATCGTTGATCATGAAGTGTTAAGAAGAGAAAATATAGGGTTATATTTTCACAATATTTTTATGGACAGGTACCATTGCCATCACTTGATGCTGAGAATGCAGTCTCACAGCTTATATATGAGGGGTTGTTGCTGGTTTTCTATGGCAACCCTTATCCTACTTGCTTATTCTGACACATACTTGCTCATGCAGCCTCCTTACATCAGAGAGGACAATACCTCACCTGCTTTCCCCGTGAGCTCCAGCTCCAGCATACAGTACTTATGCACCCATTACCTTCCCTTCCTCCAGCTCTCAACTCAAAAAACCCACTGTGCAGGAACACATACCATGCTGCCTATACAGGGTCTGTCTCCCTCTGCATATGATAACCTCTCCACTTCAATCTTTGCAGTTAAGGTGTTAATCAAAGCAGCTTTAGGGCAACAACGCCCATGTTGTGGCACTCCACCATCCATGTCCATTAATCCCTGCAAATAAGCAAGGAGCAGGAATTGTAAATTATCCTTTCATGCCATCAGAAAACTGTTGCTCCTCTTGTTATTGCGCTCAGGCAATGCTGAACTTATATCTGGCCCTCCTGCAGCCATCGCATCCCCGTCTGACCTGTCTAGCTTTAAAAGAGTGAGCTTTATGAACATCAATGCTTGTAGCCTGCTAAAGAAGATATCTTCTATCCAGGCATGGATATGTCATACAACACCTGATGTTCTGGTAGTCACAGAGTCATGGCTCAGAGCAGGCATGCCAGATAATGAAGTGAAGATTCCCAACTACTCTATATTTAGAACTGACAGAAAGGCCAGAGGCGGCGGTGTGGCCATCTATGTCAAGGATAAATTCTCAGCCACTGTCCTGGACTCGACCTCTGTCCCAAACAAATTTGAATGCCTGTCCCTAAAAGTTGGGATCTCTTCTTCCGTCTCACTGTGTGTGGTTGGTTGTTATAGGCCCCCTCTGCTGGAGTTCAGCTTCTAAAGCACTTAAATAATATCCAAGGACCTGATCCCCAGAAGTTACCATACTAGGGGACCTTAACTTAGACTGGTTTTCCAATGCGGCTACGCCACTAAAATCACTTTGTGACTCCCTTGGATTGTCACAACTTATCAATGAAGCTACGCACCCTAATAAAAAGAATGTGAACAGTACATTGCTAGATGTCATTTTAGTAAATAGGCCCCATTTATTATCACATGCTGCCACTTTTTTCTCTGATATCAGTGATCACTGCTTTATTGCTTGTGTAAGATCAAATTCCATGACTATGCCTTCATCTAAGTTTACCCTTAAGAGATGCAGCTGTAACTCTGATCCTTTGGCCTTCATCACTGAGCTATGAGATTCTTTGCATTGGCAGGACTTTTACTTATCTAAGACAGTGAGTGGGGCTTACGGCATTTTTCATGAAATAGTGACTGAGGCACTAAATAGACATGCACCACTGAAAAAAACTAGGGTGAGGAATAAATGCTGCCGTTGGTTCTCACCGGAGCTGAAGGATGCTGTGTGGAAGCATCGCAGCTCCCTCCTGGAGCTGAAACTCACGGTGGTGGTGCTACCAGAGGCCCACTGCTCCCCCCGTGGCTAAGAAGCAGCCCGCTGCCTGCCTGAAGCATCGGAGCTCCGTCCTGGAGCTGAAACTCACAGTGGTGGTACTACCAGAGGTAATTTAAACAACCTCTACCAGCACCTTGTGAGGGGGGCTTCTAAACGCAACTTAATGTTTTATTTTGTTTTTTTTCCTTCCTTTGGTGTTACTGACTGCCTATTATCTGTTAGGGGAATGCTGGATTGAGCCTGCATTTGTACTGCATTAGCATTCCAGGCTAGGATTGCAGTTTGGCGGGGGTGTAGTCGCTATATGTGTGCCCTTCTGTACAGTATTACTGTCTAGCTCCATTCTGAAACAGTGCCTCTTAGCAGTGCTTACATTATTTTACCTGTTAAGAAGCCACAGTATCTTGATGTGCATGAGTCTGTTTCTTTCCTGTATCGGGACACTCGTGCTGCTTGTGATCACGACCGCCGGTCTCCCGCTGCATACTAATGAGGATCCTTTGTTTTTCCCATTCAATATAGGCCCACTGCTCCCCCCGTGGCTAAGAAGCAGCCCGCTGCCTGCCCGAAGCATTGGAGCTCCCTCCTGGAGCTGAAACTCGCGGTGGTGGTGCTACCAGAGGTAATTTAAACAACCTCTACCAGCACTTTGTGAGGGGAGTTAGCCCGTCGACATGCTACGCGTGTCGACTGCCCCACCCACCCCAGCCACCCACCCACCCAGGGTCGTCCCTTTGTTTATAGTCCCTGCCTGATGACATCACTTCCTGCTGTTTGAAATATTAAGTCCTCATTTTCCCCTTTGCAGGTTATACCTGCCAGCCACTAGAGGGACCCTTTGTTACTGCCTCTAGCTCATCTATTTTCAGAAAGCCTCCCCCCTGTTATACTTGGACCCCTCTAACTACCTGTCCTCTTCCCTTCTCTCCCAGCCCTCTGCCCTCTCCACCTCCACACCCGATTCTAAACTAGCCTATTCCTGGACCCCCTTCCTTCCACCCCCAAGCCCATGCTGGTTAACCACCTATCCTGGATTTCTCCAACTACCTATCCCTCTTCCTATCTTCCTGACTACAGAGGCTCTGCCCGCTCCCCCTCCCACACCTGACGCTGTACTAAATCCTGCCTGGACCTCCTGCCATCACGGCTGAGCCTTTTCTCGAGCGGCCACTAGGAGTTGCTATTAAGCACCCCTTTTGGTCCCAAACATACCCTGTGTCCTGGCCCCAGAACATGGAGCACGGCTCTTACCTGTAACCAACTGCCCTGAGTTGATCTTGAACCTGGTACCCTGGGCACAGAGTCCGTGTCACTACCACTATTCCAAAGTGGCATCCACACTTGCTGAGTGACACAAAACAACTTCAACCTACCACCCAGCTGCAACCACAAGCAATAAGTTAGCCCTCTTATTACAATGCCTCCTTTCATCCTCACCCTGGCACCATTGTCTCACCAACCTAATACCCCCGCACAATGGCACCTGATCCTGCTATTTTTCTGGAGCTAGCCCTGCCACACCCTACTCTCATTGTCTGCCCCAGTCATCAACACCCTCCCCTCAGTCCTCTCCCTACTACTACTTCCTCAGGCGCCCACTGGAGACTTATCCTCCTCATGTTCACAGCCTGGAAAATCCTGCCCACCCCATGTGCCCAAAAGCACCCCCCTCCACACGGCATACTTATCGAAAGCTCACCCTCTACCATCCCCTGGCCAGGGCTGTGGTTATACTACTACTTCTGATAGGCAATATTCATCTGAACCCTGGCCCAGCTCCTCAAACCCTCCTACAGGGTCCCACCCGGCTCTGCATTGCGTCCCATGAATATATGCAGCCTGATGAAAATAGATTCTCTCGAATGTTGGGTCACCTCACATAGGCCAGATGTCATCGCGGTGGTGGAAACCTGGTTATCAAAATCCACTCCAGACTCGTTTGTCACTATTCCAGGGTACTCCCTCTACAGGGAGGACCGTGTAGGTAGAAGGGGGGGGTTGTGCGATATACACCAGGGAATCTCTCACTGGACTGACACTCTCTGCCCCTGTTCTCACCCATAGGGCGCAGGCCCTAACCCTCAAACTGACTCCCAACCCCTCCAGGGGTCCCCTCTATCTCACTGCTGCCTACATTCCCCAAAAAACAAACTTTGGCACTGGCTTCGCTAACTGATTATCTTTCAACCCTACCTCACACAGCTGACCAAGTCCTTGTGGGTGACCTGAATGTTAACTGGCTCAGCTCATCCATCAACACCACCCGCGACTCTTTCGCAGCCTACTGACATGTCCCAACTAGTCTCCCAACCCACCAGAATTAACACAAAGAAAGGTACCAGCACACTGCTAGATGTGGTCATCACCAACCGCCCTCTACAAATCCATGATACCCAGGTCCTTCTGGACTCTATTAGTGACCACTCTCCTATCATTTTCCACTGGGCCACCCACACTCCCAAACCCACGGCTCATCCCACTCTACGTCGGCGCCTCAGACCAGGCGGGCTAAAAGGCCTTCAGCTACATCATGGCCAAATTAACTGGTCTCCCATACACCATGCCCCTGATGTTGACTCCACCCTTACCTTCTTCACCCAAACTTCAACAATGCCTGCGACGTTTTCGCTCCCATGACAGCAGTCTGCACCAAAGTTCGTAATGCCCCCTGGATTACCCCGTCCCTGCTGCAACTACTCAAATACAGGGATAACCTGTGGCACCTGGCCACTGAAACAGGCCGTGCTGTGGACAGACAGGCCTACAATGCCGCTAGAAACAAATGCACATGGGCCATCAGGAAAGCAAAAGCCGATCACTATCAGGCTGCGCTTACCTCCTCCTGGGGGAGCGGCAGAACATTTTGGGACGACATTAAACAACTAAATGGGAGCGTGCGCTCTCCTCCCCCCTCTCAGATCACCATCAAAGGCTCTGTCTCCACCGACCCTGCCCACATAGCCAACTTCCTCAACACATCATTCACAGACCTTAGTTCGGTCCTCCCCAGAGACTTCTTTGACCCTCCTTCAACCCTACCCGCCCCTGACTTTCAATATCCTAGCTTCCACTTATGCAGGGTGACTCCCCAGGAGGCTAGGCCACACCTGCTTCAAGCTCTAAAGAGCAATAATATTGGCAGTGACTCCCTTGACCCCAGTATCCTCCGCCGGGTCCTGGATCAGGTCCTTGCCCCCCTAACTACCCTGCTCAACAAGTCCCTCTGCCTGGGGCAATTCCCTTCAGCCTGGAAAACAGCCACAGTCATGCCCATACACAAAGGAGGTGACAGGTCCTCAGCCGGGAACTACCGGTCTATCTCCATCCTTCCACCCCTCTCGAAAGCCCTTGAAAAACTGGTGGCTACCCAAATCACAGATTACCTGACCAAATACAACATCCTCTGCCATGAACAGCATGGATTCCATGCAGGTCACAGTACCAGCACTGCCCTTATTGAGTTCTCAAATTTTCTTCATTCTTCCCTAGACTCGGGCTCACTAGCAGGGGCAGTGTTTATTGACCTCTCAAAGGCTTTCGACACTGTCTCCCACCCCCTCCTGTTGGATGCCCTCAACCGCACCAGCTTTGCTGCCAGCCCAGTCTCCTGGTGCTCCAGCTACTTGTCGGACCACTCTCAGCGTGTTAAAATTAATGGGACCCTCTCCAATACATGTCCCATCCGATCCGGTGTCCCCCAGGGTTCCATCTTAGGTCCACCTCTCTTCTCACTATACCTCAATGCCATGCCCAGAGCTTGCACGGGTAAAATCCTGTATGCAGATGATGCCGTCATCTTTGCCACCCAACAAACCCATCTCCCTTCAAGACACCTTGCAACTAGCCTTGATGATGCTGAAGCCTTGGTTCAAAGAGCACAGACTTGTAGTCAATCTAAAAAAAACAAATCCATGCTCTTTGCCCATCCCAAAACAAACTCAGTAATTTCCCTCCAGTATCCTCCTGGCTCTAAGCATCCTCTCGAGCAAGTCCGCCTGTACAAGTACCTCGGGTCTGCTTTGACTCTGCCCTCACTTTCCACGACCACATTGATACTCTAGCCTCAGCTACAAATACACGGCTAGGTATCCTTTATCGCTATAAGCACTGCCTCCCCCAATGCCCTCTGACTAGCAGTCACCTCCTCAATCATGTCCCTTGTGGACTTATGGCCTGCCTGTTCTGTGGTGCTGCTGGATAGACTGCCCCTCACAAAATCCGGCCACACCTTGAACAATGCTCAGATTAATTACGGAGCCACCAGATTAACCCATACCTGCCAGCTATATGACTTTGCTAAGCTGCTCAGCCTGGACGAACGGCTCAGATACCAAACCTGCCTCATAACTAAAAAAACACTCCTTGGACAGCCTCTATCCACCTAGCTCAACCCTTAGTCCAAACTCGTAGCTCCTCCAAGGCCACCCTGTCTATCCCAAGAACCAGGACTACACATGGTCAACGGTCCTTCTATTACAGAGTCCCCTCCTGGTACAATACTCTCCCCAGCTCCATCACCGATACCCGTACAATCTCCAGCTTCAAAACTGCACTTCGAAGTCAGCTATTTAACATGCGTAGCTGTGCTTATCCCCAGCCATAGGTGTTCAAGCTCATTGTACCTGACAAAACTCTCTGAGTAGCTTCACA
The DNA here is from genome assembly GCA_016271365.2 of Neoceratodus forsteri. Lineage (NCBI taxonomy): Eukaryota > Metazoa > Chordata > Ceratodontiformes > Ceratodontidae > Neoceratodus > Neoceratodus forsteri. The sequence goes on from JADMNL010000033.1 coordinate 131,383,448, forward strand.
ATCAACAACTGACAAAACTCCCAGAGTGGCTCGCCTCTCTAACCTATCACCTACCCTGTCCCATAGCCACCTGTTTTTACTAACCTAGCAGTACCTGCTCAAGACTAATTGTCTGCTTAACCAATGTATGCTTACCTCACAATCTTATCCGAATAACTGTAATAACCTGTCAATACCTAACCTGTTACACTGTTATTGTAAACAAAGTAATTACTGCATATATCTGCCTAAACTGTTGCCCGCTATGATGTAAAGAAAAAAAAAAAAAAAAGCTGTTATCTACAATGATGTAACTAAATGTTGTACTGTGTTTTGTCCTCTTTGTGACGAGGTACCTTTGGAAACGAGCCTCTGGCTCAAAGGTTGTAAACTGATGTATAAATAAATAAATAAATAAATAAATAAATAAATAAAAAGGGACTCGCTCTGGAAAACCGCACGCAAAACTAAGCTTGAAAAGGACTGGTGTATGTTTAGGAAGGCACGGAACACCTGCACCAAGATTATCAAAGAGGCTAAGGCTAGCTATTACCGTGCTGAACTTGAAATTGCCCTTCTAGATTCTGGAAGACAATCAAGGACTTATCAGGTCATACCGCCGAAAACTCTCTACCTGCAAAACTTACGTCTGGCAATTCCACTATCTCTGATAAACCATCCGTCCTTGTTGCTCTCAATGATCACTTCGCAACCGCAGGGCTTAGCTTTGACAACTCACCTGCTTGTTCCTTATGCTCACAACTTAGTGTGAAAGACCATGAATCCATCGATCCCAAACCATCTTTCATGTTTCAGCCTGCTACTCTAAAAGAGGCTGAAGACCTCATACTACAGCTGGATCCCAAAAAAAGCACTGGAGCAGATTTTATAGACCCGTATTTCATAAAGATTGGTAACCAAGTTTAAGCTGTGCCAAACATACATCTCTTTAACTTATCTCTATCCTTGGGCACCCTACCTCCCATTTGGAAAACAGCCCATGTCATCCCTATCTTCAAATCTGGTGACCCATGTGACTTAAACAACTACAGGCCAATTTCTCTTCTTCCAATACTGTCCAAGTTACTGGAGAAAATTGTGAATACCCAGCTAAAGAACCGCTTAGAATCCAATAGCCTTCTAAACCCACTGCAGTCATGCTTCAGAGCTCAACACAGTACAGTCACAGCCCTTGCCAAGGTGACTAATGACTGGCAACGGGACCTAGATGATAGGAACTTTGTCTGTGCAGTATTTCTGGACCTAAGTAAGGCCTTTGATACTGTGTACCATAGCTTACTTCTCTCTTCCCTTCTGAACATTGGCCTGGACCAACTTTCCTTGAGCTGGTTTGCCAATTACCTTACAGGCCGGCTACAGCAAGTAAAGGCCGAAGGTGATTTCTCACCTCTCAAACCTCTTCTGCAAGGAGTGCCACAGGGGTCCATCCTGGGACCTTTGTTGTCTGCAATCTACATCAATAATATTGATACGAGCATAAATGAGGCCAATATACACCTAATTGCTGACGATACAGTGATGTACATAAGCAGACCAACACCCAAAGCTGCATACTGTGACCTCCAATCTGACTTCAACCAGCTGCAGATCCAGCTCATAAAATAAAAGCTGCTTTTAAATGCTAAAATAACGAAAGCAATGCTATTCTCACCCTATATTCAGGCTCCAAACCCAACCAACTCTGTATCTTTTCCACCGATTACTACATTATTTGGTGAACCATTTAGAATATGCAACAAACTTCAAATACCTGGGAGTCTAGATTGACAATCGACTATCCTTCACCTACCATATCGAGGAACTGACAAAAAAACTAAGACATAGACTTGGACTATTTTTTTGGATCAAACACCTTCTTACTAAAGAAGCCAAGATGAGGTTGGTCCAAACTACCTTCCTTTCACTGATAGATTATGCTGGCTTCCTCTATAGCCAGGGTCCTGTCGCAATGCTTACCAAGCTTGATACACTCTACCATAGAGCACTAAGGTTCATCACTGGCCTCCCCTTCTCAACACACCACTGTTCCCTATATGCGGCTGTGGGGTGGTCTTCCCTACCTTATAGATACCAAAGAAGTGCTGCACTTTGGACTTATACTGCTATTACCAAAAAACTGCCCCAGTACATTTTTGACTGCCTTCTGCTAAATTTGGTAGGTGCCTATGCATTAAGAAGTACCGCCTATATCTTGCTGAATGTACCAAAGGTAAAATTACGCTTTGGTAGGGCCGCCATAAGTTATGTGCTGCCCATTCTGTGGAACAAGTTGCAAAAAAACATTGAAACTCATCATTCCTATCAACCTGTCTATATTCAAGACTCTATATGCTTGTTCATTTAAGGAATCCTGAGAATACTTTCCTCGTCCCTAATCTTCCCATTTGCTATAGGTTGTACACTTCTATATCCTAACTGGCTTCTTTGCTTCCACCCCTGCCCACTTGTTCCCTTCCATCTTCTCTCCTTTAACTCCTAAATACCTTATTTTGGTCACTGTGCTGATACCTAAATACTTTTGATTCCCATAGCCATGCGTCATTGCCCTACCTACCACTAATTAGGCAGCAACAGTAATCTATGGTTGTTGAAACTTATACCCCATTTCAGCACCTTGGCCCCTAATCCCTTAATACTCCCCACCCTTACTGCCCTTATACCTTTTTTCGCCCTCCCCCTTCCCACCTTCCTTACTGCCCTCAAGGTACTTTGCCCCCTCTTCACCTGCTGTGCTCTCATAGTCCTACTAATTTTTTTTTTTTGATTGCTTGAGATATGTTGTGGACATCTGCTGTAATATGCCTGTAATTATGCTTATGTTTCTTGTGCTGGTTCTTGTGTATATATTGTCATCATTTACCAAATGCATTGTACTCGCTAATACTATCGCTCTCTAGTTGACACTCTTTATGAATACTGTAACCATTGTGAACTTTGATGTCTTATTTGCATTGTACACTGATCTCGAAGCTATCCAGGTCCATCTTGAAAATGAGTTTTTCTCAATGATGATCGCCTGGTTATAAAGATTTGATTGATTGATTGATTGATTGATAAGTATATGGGAAAGTGAAGTTTATTCAACATTGACAGTCCTATACAGAACATGACAACTTACCTCCAATAGGTAAAATAATTTCTGGCAAAACTTAAGTCTAGGGCCCCTATTGCCAACAGTCCCCACATTAGACCTCATGTTAGCCAGTGCGTGTGGAGACAAAATAATTATGTAATATATAATTTCTATGCTGCAGAGCCACTGTCGCTCTTATAACAGCCTGTCACTATGTGACCATCAAATAAGATGAGCTGTCTCTCCTTATAACTACAGGCTGAGAGCTACTGAAAATCTCCAGCATACTACAATAAATCAACATCACCACTTAAGAATGTTTGGCAAGGGTGCAAAGTAGTGCTTACCAAGGTGGCCAGAAGTCAATTATAATACCTTGAAGTAAAAGTCAATCCATTAAATCGGCTTCACCTTTGACACTTCTGAATTCTCTTAGATTAGCATTCTCACAAACTTAAGAAATAAGAATGAGAGCCAGCAAAGTCCGTAAAATGATTATGCTATGCCCTTCCATCCCCTGACTTGGCAAGCAACCAATTCTGAGCTGATTTCTAGTATAACAGGTGGACTCATATAATAATATAATTAATGGAACAACTACATAAGATAAATTTATACACTCTGAGTTTATCTAATAAAATAAAACTTCTAACATGTAAAATACAATTCAGTTTCCCCTTTTCATATTATTCAGAACTTTCTAATGATAAAAACTCATATGCGACTCTGTGACAGGTAGAAGAAAAAACTAACTTAAATGCTTCTATATAAAACTGCTTATTCATTTACATTAGAAAATAAACCTACCCATGGCCGTCACAAGTCCTATATTACCCCCCTCTTCCTCCAACGAACAGCCATACAGTACTATCTACATGTTCGACCATAGCTTCAGTAGTAGAAACAGATTCATAAAATGACAGGCTAGGATATAAAGCTATAAAGTGTCATTGAGTTCATTTCAAGTTCTGGGTACAACACGTTAAAGTTTTTAGCCTTCCGTGTGAAAATCCTCATAGAAAATATCAGTAGGCATAAAAGAGATTACTGTATTCAGCTGTTGAATTAATTGGCTGCATGAATGCTTTATAATACTGTCTCCTCAAGAAGCTGATCCAATCCACAGGATACCCACCACTTCCAAAAAAAAAAGAAAGAAGAAAGAGCCCAAATCAAGATAAGAATCAGACATCTCAGTACATCCATGTGTTAATCCACCACCGAGAGAATTCACTCCGAAATCATTTCCTCTTCTTGATGACACTCTTCCTGTAAGGGTGCCGGTGATTGGCTAGGGGATGAAAGTGAGCTCAGAGACTTCCTACAGTTTCTGCTTCTGCTTCTTGTCTGTCTTCCCATTCAGCATTGCCCTTAGGATTAACCTTGGCTGTCCCTTTATTCTAAACATGACTCCTCCGTTTCAATGTGTGGGGAAATTCTCCCAACAGGTAATTGACTGGAGACTCTAGAAATTGAGAGAGTAGAAGGGGTGTCTAGTTTACTAGAAATTACACTGTGTGAGCCAGGGTGAGCTTGTTTACCCTCTCAACTATGCGCAGACCTTGACACTGCATGAGCAGGGCTCTCAGGATTCTTGCCACGCGACAGATGTTCCAAGGCCATTGACTGTCCCCAATTAGTTTTTTCTGAAAGCCTATCTTGATTTAACTCCACAAGCAGACATTTAGTACCTACTTGAGGACTCCCAGTTTCATACCTTTTGATAAAATCCCTTACCATTTCTGAGGTAGCACAGCTAATGTTAGGGCCTGAGGCAGGTTGAACTATTAGAGTTGCAGGATACTTCATGAAATAGTTTAAGCCATTCTTCTGTAGTGCCCTTTTCACCTCATATAACTTTTTCCTCCTCTGAACAACCTCCACAGAAAAATCTTGATAAAGGGATATTTTTGTTCCTTTCCACTGCAAATTATGACTTTCCCTTGCCAGCTTAAGTAGCTCTTCTTTGACAGAGAATCTTAAGAAATAAGCTATAATCGGTCATGGGAAGGTACCTTTCTGCAGCTTGGGGGCAAGTGAACGGTGTGCCCTTTCAGTTTCTAATGGCCAATCCCATTTTTTCTGAAGAATGTCAGCAAAAAAGATTTGTAAGCATTGAACTATGTTACTCCCCTCCACTCCCTCAGGTACTCCAGTAATTCTTAGGTTGTTTCTCCTTCCCCTATTTTCAAGATCATCCAGCTTATCCAAAATATAAACCAATTGTTTATCATAATATTCAGAACTGTCTTGTAAAATGGTGATTTCCTTTTGTAATTTATCTACTCTCCCTTCCGATGCCTCGAACCGCTGTCTGAATTCATCCAGGTCATTGTGAATTTGAACCATAGAGGTTTTCATTTCAGTTAAATCTAATATAAGACTTTCAAATATTTCTCTAATTTCTGAAAGTTCAGAGCAGGATTTAGGTTTTGGGGAGGTTACCCGACTCGCAGATGCTGCTGTGTTAACATATCTCTGATTTGTGGCTGACATTGAGGCTTACCCCAAGTAGAAAAAACGATCAAAAGAAACTTGAAACTTGAGTAGAATTGCCCCGTTCTTACAGAATTACTAGTGTATATCGTAATCTACTAAGCGGATGTTTTTTTACTAACCGCTACTATTAATTTACGAATATTTTACCTGTATTAAGTGAGAGCCTCGTCAGGAGCTATTCTTCAACCTTCCATTACTGACCGAGCCATGCCAGTGGGCAAAGAGCATTGATTTTGTCTTTTTTACATTGACCACCAGTCTGTGGTCAGTGTACTAGTTTTCCACGTGGTTGAAGGCAAGTTGTAGGGAGGACTGAAGGATTGCTGGACTTGAGTGGGAGGCATAAAGTACCGCGTCATCTGCATAGAGTAGAAGGTTACTTGGGCAGGATTTAGGCAGGGTGTTCAGGAAGATGCTGAATAATAATGGATCAAGGATGGAGCCCTGGGGGACCCCTGAGCAGACTAGTAGAGTAGGTGAGAGGGTGCTGTTTATCTTCACACAACTAAAATGGTGCAGGGTCTACATCAGAAACCATATGAAGAGAGACTGAGAGAGCTTAATATATATACCCTTGATGAAAGGAGGGACAGGGGGGACATGATAGAAACGTTCAAGTACCTCAAGGGAATCAACAAAGTCCAGGAGGGTAGCATCTTTCAGAAAAAGAGATGTGTAAGAACAAGGGCACAGTTTAAGATGGGGGACAGCTCAGATGTAATGTGAGAAATTATTTTTCACGGAGAGAGTGGTGGATACATGGAACAGCCTTCCTGAGGAGGTCGTTGGGTCTAAAAAACAGTGGGGAATTCAAACATACATGGGACAGACACAAAGCAATTATAGTGGGGGGTTGCAGGAAGCAGGCTGTTGGTTAACTAGAATCTGCAGCTTATCCAGTAGGTAGGGAAATGGGCAGACTGGGTGGGCCAAGTGGTCCTTATCTGACGTCAAAGTCTATGTCTCTATGTTTCTATGTTTCTATGGAACCTATCTGTGAGGTAGCTTGTGAACCAAGCGATCAGTCCGGGGATAGACCAGTGTGATGGAGAGTATTCAGGAGCAGGACGTGGGAGACTGTATCGAACACTTTCAACAGGTCTATGAAGACAGCTCCAGTTAGCTGCTTCTTATCTAGGGCATTGTGCAGAGAGTTTGAGAACTCTATGAGGGCAGTGGTTATGCTATGTCCAGCTCTAAATCCATGCTGTTCCCTACATAGTATGTCGTGTGCAAGCAGGTAGTCTGTGAGTTAGGTTGCAACGATTTTTTCCAAAGTCTTTGAGAGGGGAAGGAGAATGGAGATGGGCTGGTAATTACTGGGTAAGATGGGATCCCCACTCTTTAGTATTGGTGTGATAGTGGCCATCTTCCAGTCTGTTGGGAATTGCCCGAGGCATAGGGAGAGGTTAAGGAGATCGGTCAGTGGGGAGAGCATCGAATCAAGTACCAAGTTAAGGATTTTCATGTTGGAGGAGTCTTTGCAGTAGTTAGAGCCTCCTAGGGCTTTAGCTAGGCATGATCTTGCTTCATTCATAGTAATAACCCTGAGGTAGAAGGGGGGTAAGTATTGCTAGGCTCGGGAGTCTCAGGGGTGCGGTCAAAGAAGTTGTTTGGAAGAACTGTGCTTAGATCAGAGAATGCAGCATTTAGGCCACTGGAGATGGTGAGTGGGTCCGAGGTAATACTATTGTTAACAATTAACTGGGAGGGGGGTGGCTTCCTGGAGTTTCCGTTCAGGTCCTTTAGGTTGTCCCAGAACAGCCTGGCATTTCCCCAGGAGGTGTGTTTGCCTTACTATATGCCTTGTTATACTGGCTTGATTGTTTTAGTGAGTCACTGATGATGACACCTAGGTCTCTCTCCTCAGAGGTTATGCCCAGCTCCCCCCCCACACACACACACACACAATTCAGTACTCTGTCCTGGGGTTCCTGTTCTCTGTGTGCATCACCTTGCACTTTTTGATGCTGAATTTCAACTCCCAAACCTTTGACTGCTCTCTAGCCTTTGCAAGTCTCTTTGTATTTCCTTAACCCCCTCCTCACTGTCTACCCTGCCAGAAAGTTTAGTGTTATCTGGGCAGAGACACAGCTTGCCCTGGATTCCTTCTCCCATGTCACTGATGGACATATTGAAAAGGACTGGACCCAGAAATGATCTTTGTTGCACCTCACTGGTGACCTCTCTCTCTTCTGATTTGACGTTGTTGACCCCAACCCTCTGCTGTCTCCCTTCCAACTAGTTTTTCACCCATCTAACTGTGTCCTTCACTGCACTCACATCCTCTAGCTTCTTCAGCAACCTTTTGAGAGGCACCAAGCCAAAAGCCTTTCTGAAACTGAAGTAGAGTAAATCTGCCACATGGTCCTAATCCATTACACTCATTACCCAGTGAAAGAATACTGTCAGGTTGGTCTGACATGACCTCCCTGCCACAAACCCATGCTGTTTACTATCTTGGGATCCAGCATTCTCCAAGTAGTTCAGAAGGTCTTTGACTAGTGTCTAAATCAGTTTACCTCCAACAGAGATAAGACTGATGGATCTGTAGTTACTCAGTTGCTTCTTGTCCTTCCCCCAGCCCCACTTATGGAGTGGAACTACTGTACATCCAGTACTCTCCAGTCTCATGGAACTACCCCTGTCTCAACTGAGCTATTGAATAGCCCTATCAGGGGTTCAGTTAGTCCCATTGCCAGTTCTCTGAGCACCCTTAGATGCATCTCATCTGGCCCTGAGGCCTTATCTATCTTGATGACTGCTAGCCCTTTCTGAACCCTTTCAGTGGTAAATACTTGCTGCCTCATCTCAGGGATACCGCTTACAGCCACCTTAATACAACTGTCTGGCAGAGGCTATCTGAGCAAAAGTAGTCATTACAAATGACTACTTTCAGGCCAGCCCACTGGCGCAGCAGTAGGGCTACTGCTCGAAGTGCCAGCGACTTGGGTTTGGGAATGGACTCGGGTGGCTTGAGAGTCAGCTGGGGAGGAGGATTGAGTGCCCAGAGGCTGCTCTGCTCCTCCAGGGAGGGTGGGTTGCTTGTTCCACTGCTCTACCACTACCTGGGTGACCACAGGTGGAGGAGCAGCAGGACAGCAAAATAGAAGGGAGGGGGGAACGTCGGCCGGGGGCTGGAGCATCCGCACATCCTGACGTGTGCTGCCCCATGGTTCCCCAAGCATGCTGACATCCTATGGAAGGACCAGAAAGCAGGAAAAACCCATGGTGCTCCCCATAGACAGAGCTCCAGGCCCAGATACCCACATCCCTGCCAGCGCCGGTGACAGCATCCCCGATGACACTACAGACATGGAGCAGAGGAAGGGGCCCTGCCCAGTACCCACCTGGGGGGTATAAGCAAGGCTCCATGGGGAATGGATTGCACCTGTGACCAGACAGACGAGCCGGGACGTACAAGGCCATGGAGTCTCCTGATGGAAAGAAAGTACCACGGCAAGCAGGGGCATAAAAAAGAATTAAAAAGAATGACTGCCTTCAGAGTGGATTGCCAGTGCAGTGGTAGGGTGTCCAACTGCGATGCTGATGACCCAAGTTTGGGAACAGACTTGGGTTGACAGCGACGGAGCAGGGGGGGATTGATATCTTTGTTGACTGCTCTCCTCCTCCTCCGGGGGTGGGGGTGTGGGGGTTGAGTGACCAGCAAGAGAGTGGCTCCTGGTGGAGGTGAGGGGAGCACTATAGCTGCCAGCACCAAGACTGTTGGGAGGCAGCTCAGATGGTATTTCTGTCATTGCACAACTCGCATTTGGGGAGTCTTCTGAAAAGAATATGCTACCCGTTTCCTTGATGATGTCCTGCTTCTTCACCAACGTACCTATTCTCAAACCCCTGAGACAGTGACATAGTGATGAGTGTTCCATCGAATGTTGCTTGGTCCTGCTGCCCCACCCTGGGAGGCATGCCAGGAGGCTCACCCGGTAGAGTTCCCACCAGGAACCATGACTAATGTCCATTGAGGGATCCACCTTCCAATGGTCCCACCCAGAGGGGGTAAACCTGGGCTAATTGCTGACTACAGGTAAGGGGATGGACAGCATTTGGGGTGGTGGAGACAGAGGACTGGGAGGTCTGCGCACCCTAAAGCATAATAAATAAAAAAAAAAGAAAAAGAATGACTGTTTTCTGCCCATCCACCTCAATTACCCCACCTCCCTCTATTAGCCTAATAATCACTTCTCCCTTATTTCTTTTTTCCATAATATATTTAAAGAACTGTTTATCCCTTCCCTTGAACCCCTTTGCAATATGCAGCACTGACATAGGACCTGAGGAGGTAGCAAATGGGTCCAATGAGAAGACAGGAAATCCTCTTCTGATATATGGATTTTACAGTGTCATTTCCCGGAGTCAACACAGATTTGCATCTCTTTAATTCTCCTTGGGCATTGAGTTGGGAGACATATCAGTGTCCACGACCTCCACTGACCACTCATGCTCCCCTGAACTTTCATCAGTCCAGCTGTTGTTGCTGTCTATGCCACCTGGAAGTGATCTAACAAAGGCACTGAGCCCCCATTCTTCCCTGGAGAGGAAAGCAACTTTTGGGGATATTCAGACTATATCATGTCAGCCTTAAAGAGGGACCCAAGCTTAGACTACAAGATCAAGTTTGCCAGCTTGTCTAAAGGTAGCTGCTACTAAAATAGGGAGAAGCATATCTACTTGCCACTTATGATGGCTTTATGTGGTGGTGAATGGAGACCTGACAGTACATTCGTAAATGGCCGTGGGGAATGGAGACCTGACAGCACACTGGTAAATGGCCATTGGGAATGGAGACCTGACAGCACGTTGGTAAATGGCCATGGGGAATGGAGACTTGACAGTACACTGGTAAATGGCCATGGGGAATGGAGACTTGACAGTACACTGGTAAATGGCCATGGGGAATGGAAATCTGACAGCATGCTGGTAAATAGCCATGGGGAATGGAGACCTGACAGCACACTGGTAAATGGCCATGGGGAATGGAGACCTGACAGCACACTGGTAAATGGCCATGGGGAATGGAGACCTGACAACACACTGGTAAATAGCCATGGGAAATGGAGACCTGACAGCACACTGGTAAATAGCCATGGGAATGGAGACCTGACAGCACACTGGTAAATGGTCATGGGAATAGAGACCTGACAGCACACTGGTAAATGGCCGTGGGGAATGGAGACCTGACAGCACATTGGTAAATGGCCATGGGAACAGAGACCTGACAGCACACTGGTAAATGGCTTGGGAATGAAAACCTGACAGCACACTGGTAAATGACCATGGGGGATGAAAACCTGACAGCGTACTGGTAAATGGCCATAGGGAATGAAAATCTGACAGCACACTGGTAAATGGGCATGGGGAATGGAGACCTGACAGCACACTGGTAAATGGCCGTGAGGAATGGAGACCTGACAGCACATTGGTAAATGGCCATGGGGAACAGAGACCTGACAGCACACTGGTAAATGGCCATGGGGAATGGAGATCTGACAGAACACTGGTAAATGGCCATGGGGAATGGAGACCTGACAGCACGTTGGTAAATGGCCATGGGGAATGGAGACTTGACAGCACACTGGTAAATGGCCATGGGGAATGGAGACTTGACAGTACACTGGTAAATGGCCATGGGGAATGGAGATCTGACAGCATGCTGGTAAATAGCCATGGGGAATGGAGACCTGACAGCACACTGGTAAATGGCCATGGGGAATGGAGACCTGACAGCACACTGGTAAATGGCCATGGGGAATGGAGACCTGACAGCACACTGGTAAATGGCCATGGGGAATGGAGACCTGACAGCACACTGGTAAATGGCCATGGGGAATGGAGACCTGACAGCACACTGGTAAATGGTCATGGGGAATAGAGACCTGACAGCACACTGGTAAATGGCCGTGGAGAATGGAGACCTGCCAGCACATTGATAAATGGCCATGGGGAACAGAGACCTGACAGCACACTGGTAAATGGCTTTGGGGAATGAAAATCTGACAGCACACTGGTAAATGACCATGGGGGATGAAAACCTGACAGTGTACTGGTAAATGGCCATAGGGAATGAAAATCTGACAGCACACTGGTAAATGGCCGTGAGGAATGGAGACCTGACAGCACATTGGTAAATGGCCATGGGGAACAGAGACCTGACAGCACACTGGTAAATGGCCATGGGGAATGGAGATCTGACAGCACACTGGTAAATGGCCATGGGGAATGGAGACCTGACAGCACACTGGTAAATGGCCATGGGGAATGGAGAGCTGACAGCACACTGGTAAATGGCCATGGGGAACGGAAAACTGACAGCACACTGTTAAATGGCCATGGGGAATGGAAAACTGACAGCACACTGGTAAATGGCCATGGGGAATGGAGACCTGACAGCACACTGGTAAATGGCCATGGGGAAAAGACACCTGACAGCACACTGGTAAATGGTCGTGGGGAATGGAGACCTGACAGCACATTGGTAAATGGCCATGGGGGATGAAAACCTAACAGCAGACTGGTAAATGGCCATGGGGAATGGAGACCTGACAGCACATTGGTAAATGGCCATGGGGAACAGAGACCTGACAGCACACTGGTAAATGGCTTTAGGGAATGAAAACCTGACAGCACGCTGGTAAATGACAATGGGGGATGAAAACCTGACAACGTACTGGTAAATGGCCATAGGGAATGAAAACCTGACAGCACACTGGTAAATGGGTATGGGGAATGGAGACCTGACAGCACACTGGTAAATGGCCATGAGGAATGGAGAACTGACAGCACATTGGTAAATGGCCATGGGGAACAGACCTGACAGCACACTGGTAAATGGCCATGGGGAATGGAGAGCTGACAGCACACTGGTAAATGGCCATGGGGAATGGAAAACTGAAAGCACACTGGTAAATGGCCATGGGGAACAGACACCTGATGGCACACTGGTAAATGGTCGTGGGGAATGGAGACCTGACAGCACACTAGTAAATAGCCATGGGTAATGGAGACCTGACAGCACATTGGTAAATGGCCATGGGGAATAGAGACCTGACAGCACACTGGTAAATGGGCATGGGGAATGGAGACCTGACAGCACACTGGTAAATGGGCATGGGGAATGGAGACCTGACAGCACACTGGTAAATGGCCATGGGGAATGGAGACCTGACAGCACACTGGTAAATGGCCATGGGGAATGGAGACCTGACAGCACACTGGTAAATGGCCATGGGGAATGGAGACCTGACAGCACACTGGTAAATGGCCATGGGGAATGGAGACCTGACAGCACACTGGTAAATGGCCATGGGGAATGGAGACCTGACAGCACACTGGTAAATGGCCATGGGGAATGGAGACCTGACAGCACACTGGTAAATGGGCATGGGGAATGGAGACCTGACAGCACACTGGTAAATGGTCATGGGGAACAGAGATCTGACAGCACACTGGTAAATGGGCATGGGGAATGGAGACCTGACAGCACACTGGTAAATGGGCATGGGGAACAGAGACCTGACAGCACACTGGTAAATGACCATGGGGAATGGAGACCTGACAGCACACTGGTAAATGGGCATGGGGAATGGAGACCTGACAGCACACTGGTAAATGGCCATGGGGAATGGAGACCTGACAGCACACTGGTAAATGGCCATGGGGAATGGAGACCTGACAGCACACTGGTAAATGGTCATGAGGAACAGAGACCTGACAGCACATTGGTAAATGGCCATGGGGAATGGAGACCTGACAGCACACTGGTAAATGGCCATGGGGAATAGAGACCTGACAGCACACTGGTAAATGGCTGTGGGGAATGAAAACCTGATAGCACACTGGTAAATAACCATGGGGAATGAAAACCAGACAGCGTACTGGTAAATGGCCATGGGGAATGGAGACCTGACAGCACACTGCTAAATGACCGTGGGGAATGGAGACCTGACAGCACACTGGTAAATGGCCATGGGGAACAGACACCTGACAGCACACTGATAAATGGCTTGAAAAATGTATTTTTTGGTCACATACTCTGGGATGCTGGATTGACCTTGGGGCACGGTTGTGAAACCTAGAGGCCAAAACTGATGACATTGTGTCACTGTACAATATGCAAAGACTAGATACTGCAGTCTCCATGGCCCTTTGACTCACAAAATACTGTCTTGGTAGCTGTTGGCCATGGGGCCAGTGGATTGTAACACCATCACGGTAGGTCTAGGGCTTGTGCGATATATTCAGGTAAAGCCTGAAGTTCTGTTTGCAGACTTGTAATGTCGAGTGTCCATATGGGCAAACTGGCACAATGCCAGGATATACTATGTGCTAACAGTAGTTATGGAATTCTGTCCAATGAGAACTGCACCTAGTTTGAGATATTGTCCTGTTGACGTCCAGTGGGAGCTTTGCTTGTGCTTACCTGTGAATTGGATGACTGAGAGGTACTGGTAAATTCAGAGTACTTTGGTTTCTTCTTCTTCTTCTTCAATTTGCAGATTCTGGTGATCAAGCTATAGTAATCATCTCTCACCTTAAATATAAACATCAGAATAATGTCATCTTCAGCTTAAACTATTCATGCATATTATAGTTAAAAACGAATAGGAGTCCAGATCTCAAAATACAGATACAGAACAGTACTAGTTATACACCACAGATAAACACTGGGGTATATAGAAATCACACAGATAAAATAAAGTTAGAAACAGTATTTTGACAACAAAGTTTTCTTCAGCCATGATCTGTAAAGGAAAAGGTAAGCTTTTATAGATTCATTTAAAAGAAAAAGACTTTAGAGTTGAAATGTGCTTTGTCATTTATGCTCTGCTCAGCAGGTATTGAAGATAACCTTTTCTGACTGTTTGCCACCCATGTACTGACAGTGTTACAATTTTTGTCCCAGAAGTTGTCATTTTCCTCTCATGCCTTTCAATTACTTCTTAATGAGGTTTTAATTTTTCTTTGGATCCAGAGACAGGTACCTTAGTTTGCAGTGTAGTGGATCTGCATTCATGTACCTCTGTGCAGAAATCCTGCTGGTTTGTTACGTACAGTTAAACATTTGGGTCTATGCACCATTCATGTAGACTCCTTGACAATCCATTATTATATTTACATATCCCGACAAGGGGCCCCATATTCAAATGTCCCAGGCTGCATTGCACAAGTGCCTGTGCCACGCAACGGAGATGCACCGGCAGAAAGTAATGGTATATTCAAACGTGGTGCCATAGGATGGGATCACACATGTGCGGCTGAATATCCTGAACATGCGCAATCTCGCAGTGGGAGATGTGCAGCACGGCAGGCACCCGGAGCCCAGTGCAGAACAGAAGTAAGTGCAGACTTGCAGTATTCAACCAGGATATGCAAATGGCTTCATTGCACAGTCAGCGCACAAACAGCACACTTGTATATCATTACTGGAATGTATTCAGGCCATTTGAATACCCAAGGCAAGCCCCAGTTCCAGCTTTGCAGGGCTGCCCCACCACTCCACAACGGGGAACAGGAGGTACTGCAGCCTAGCAGGCAGGTGTGCTGGAATGTTTGTGTGTGGGTGGGTGGGCTGCACTGGCCTGTGCACAGTGCTTTTACCCACGGCCATGTACAGGGTCGGACTGGGGTACAGGGGGCCCACCTGGTCAAGCAACAAGGGAGGGCACAGGGTGACACACACTGAGCAGTATACCACAGGAATGTGATACACTAGCTATGTTTTCAGCCTACCGACACCTGCTGTGCCCCACACACCCACACATGATAGGAACATGGCGATGTATGTAAGGAATGTTAGTGTTGAGATGGTGA
Organism: Neoceratodus forsteri; assembly: GCA_016271365.2. Lineage (NCBI taxonomy): Eukaryota > Metazoa > Chordata > Ceratodontiformes > Ceratodontidae > Neoceratodus > Neoceratodus forsteri. The sequence continues at coordinate 131,398,848 of JADMNL010000033.1, forward strand.
CCAGGTACCTGGGTATGTGGGTCCCACCTGGACCACTCCAGGTAATCCAGTGGGTCAGTCTGACACTGGCCATATATGTGCCCATGGTGGCCACATGCCTAACACTGGAGGGGCTGGGTATGCCCATGTCACCCCCAAGCCACAACTTGTGCCACCCCAGCCCCACGCTGCCCACTGTTGTGCCATGTCAACCACAGGAACCCCACACAGACTCACCACAGTGCCTCTGTGGTGGTGTCACACCACATGGCAGGCATCGTTATCATGTCTATGGCTCCCTGTTGTGTGGGCCTAGCACGGGCATGCTGTGTGCACCTATGGTGAACCACCATGGGTGTGTGCCACAGGTCAGTCCGTGGCCTGTGCAATGCTGCCACTAGTAGCACCATGTTACCTAGACACCGTTGCCCCAGATGGCATACACCCATGGCCCCTGGTATATGTGTTGTGGTGTGGCCATCTGCTCTGCTGGTGTGCTAGGGGGCACCCAACACTGGCATATGGCTGCTGGGTGTCCATGTCCTGGGTGCAGTGTGAGGGTGGCTCTCTGACCAGTAGTGTCCCAGAACCTGTGGCTTTGGGTACTTCTGCCCTGGCAGGACTGCTGTGTGTGGGTGCCTGGGGCACATCCTGGTGCACCTCCAAGGGCTGTCTCAAGATGGCCTGTCTGCAGTTCAGTGGCCTGTCTGTGGGTGGCTGGCCAATTTAGGCCATCCTTTTGTCTGCACATTTCTGAGATGCATGGCAGATGCGCCGCACATTTTGTCTAAATACACAGATGTGCAGCACATTCATGTACACATCCCCATTTTTTATGCTGCATGCATTATTTCTGTGTGATTGTGCATTCAGAAATGCACAGCGCATCTCTCCCTTTCAAATACAGTGCATCTACACATTTTCTGAGATGCATGGCACATCTCTGTTTTTGGCCATGCATCTCCTTTGAAAATGTGGGTGATCATTTTTAGCTGTTACAAAATAAGGGTTAGGAATGGAGTATTCTTGATTGGCAAGACTGTATTTTAATGGGTTATTTTAATGGCTGGAAAAGTAAAAATATTATAGTTTAACAATAACATTAGGTACTCCATGTGCTGGGTTACTTCCATTAATCTAGCCCTAGTGGCATCAGTTCTGAAGGGTTAAATTAACTTTGAAGACTTCCTGTCAGTCCATTGTTATATTTACAAATCCCAACTTAATTTTTAACTATTATAAAACAATGGTTAGGAATGAAGAATTCAGACTGGCAGACTGTATTTTAATGTCTGGAAAGGTAAAAATATTATAGTTTAATAATAACATAGTCCCCCAATGGCAATTTGTTACATATTTTATGGCATTGTCCTCCCATATACAATCTTTGGCGTCATATTCATTTCTTTGCAATTAAAGTGATTGGTCTCTCCTTTGCATTATATCCAAAACATTGCATACTTGGTATTTTTCAATGCTCATTCATACAAAATATCCCATTCTCAGAATAGATGGTTATCCCTACTATTCCTTCAAGTTAAACACCTTATGTTAATGCATTGGAGATCCAACGTCATTCCCACCCTCCTGGATATTCTCAAATAACTATCTCAATACACCATCCTTGATCATACGTCACACATAGCCTCTCACTGACTTAATTTATGTGATAAATGCTGGCAGGACTATTTTAACTAGTTAAACACGTCTACACATATCGTCACTTAATCCATGGGTTGTTATATGTTCACAACTGGAATCTCACTTCTAGATCTTTGTTTCCTTCTTCGTCATCTCCTCTCTTTCTATCTTCTTTTCTTCTTCCCTTTCCTTCTTCATTCTTGTTCATTTTCTCAGATATTTTTCTCTTTTTATGTTCGCTTGCGTGCATGCGCAAAGAACGTTTTGGGAGAGTAGCACGCGGAGTTGTGCCTCTCACCCAATACACTGCTCCCTTGAGCAGGTGTGGCGATCCTGCACCAATGGGTGCAGGAGCTCCAATATGACAGTGGTGTTACTCTGCTTCAAAGGAAAGCACCGCTGCCGTGCTGAGCACCGCCCCCCTCGTCGCAGCGCTGCCTCCCGGCGCCGCGTCACGCCCCCAAAGCTTTGGTGCCCGCTGGGAGGCCCCACTAGCGTGGCAAAATGTTGCCGATGGGGTGCCCAATCTGCGCTTCACGGCCCCTCAAGCCGTCTAGCTGCCATGTGGGAGCCCACCTCAGCGTGGGCAAACCGCTTGTTTACTTTTGCCGACGGGGTGCCCAATCCCTCGCTGCCTCGCTGTGAGTTGCGGCGGGGTGCCTAATCCGTTGGCTCCTTGCCCCCAGCCATCTTCTGCCATGCTGGAGGCCACCCCAGCGTGACAAAGGTCCCCGTCGTCTTTTTTTTAACCTGAAAAACAAAAGCGGTCCTGTGCACATCTTCCGCCCCTCCCACAACTCACACCCACCACTGCGCACCCAGCCTCCCACCCCCACCCCATACATACCTCTGGACTCCGGCCCGATGATCTGCGGTGGACTGGGAACACGTCTGCACTCTTCAAAGCCGACCGCGAACTGAGGAAATGCCGGTAAGCTGTATAATGGGCTACAAAGGGGGGTTTCAACTTTAGTGTATATCTCAGTCATTTTGGAATTTTTTGCACCAAATGTTCAACATGGGGTTTTGGGACCTTCTCATGAATGATGTCACTGCCTGGCGTTATTCGGGCCGAAGGGTGATTTTGCAGGCACTCTTGCGCGGTCACTGCATGAAATCGCCCTTCGGCCTCAATAATGCCATGACAGTGACATCGATCATGAAAGAATACTTATCATGTTAAAATTTGGTGCAAGGAAAAGCTGACTGTTTTATTTAGCGTGCATTAGCAGTTCCTCAGCCAAGAGGCTCGTAAGTTCGCCAATTTTCAATATTTTCACTCCAGATTTTCAACATTGCCATTTATCACACCTTCTTATGAGCTGTACAGCTGTCATTTTTCACATCTCACCCAAAACATGTTTCTGCCCATGTAGCGCACAATGGCACAATCGGTGTGCGAAATCAATATATGGAACACATAAAGAAAATCACAGTGACACCATTCATGAGCAGAGGTCTTAAAATGGCTATGTTGAAAATTTGGTGAAAAAATTCCTTAAAATGACTGTTTTACGAGCGTGCGTTGCACAGTTCCTATGCACGCTTGTACATTTGCGAGTGTTCAATATTTGCACTCCAGATTTTCAACATTGCCATTTTACCACACCTCCTCATGAGCAGTACAGCTGTCATTTTTCACATCCTGCCCAAAATGTGTTTCTGCCCATGTAGCGCACAATGGCACAGTCGGTGTGCGAACTCAATGCATGGCACACGTTAAGAAAATCACAGTGACACTGTTCATGAGCAGAGGTCTTAAAATGGCTGTGTTGAAAATTTGGTGAAAAAATTCCTAAAAATGACTGTTTATGGCTCTGCATTGCGCGGTTCCTATGCCCTCTCGTAGTTTGCAAATTTTCAATATTTTCATCCAGATTTTCAACATTGCCATTTTACCACACCTCCTTATGAGCAGTATAGCTGTCATTTTCACATCCTGCCAAACGTCTTTCCATACATGTACTGCACAATGGCGCAGTTGGTCTTGAAATCAATGTATGGGACACAGTAAGAAAATCACAGTGACACTGTTCATTAGCAGAGGTTTAAAATGGCAATGTTGAAACCAATTAAAAATCTACAAATGACTGTTTTTGGCGTCGTTTTTGGTTCCATACTTTCGTAGGTTTTGCGAATTTTCAATATTTCCTCCAGATTTTCAACATTGCTATTTTACACACTTCCTTATGAGCAGTACAGCTGCCATTTTCACATCCTCCCAAAACGTGTTTCGCCTATAGGGCAGACAATGGGGTAAATAAATACACATGCTGACAATTTATTGTGCAAATACCAGCAATCGCACAGGGCATTAGGGTAAAGCACTATACATGCCAAACACCACTGCAAATACCTGCAAGCGAACGTATGGCATTGACAAATGCTGTTTATGTTCTTCCATCATACAGTCTTACACATACTTGTATTAAATTACAGCATAATAGAAGTACAATCACAACTACTCATATTTCTTGTTTGTATCTACTCCTTTTACCCCATGAACCATAAATTGCCATATTTCTCTCTATCATACAGATTGTACTGCTACATATTGTTTTCTCAACATTTGTTTTCCCCTTTAATATCATTGTATAATACTTCAGACAACATGTTTTTCCTTCTCCCATTAAGAATGTATGTAAGTGTATATTGGAGAATGTAGTGTATTTGTATGTATAATCACAATAACTACAATAAAAAGATTAACTGCAAAAAAATAATAACATAGGCACTCTGTGTGTTGGGTTACTTCCTCAATTTAGCTCAAGTGGCATCAGTCCTGAGGGGCTAAATTAACTTACAGTAACCCAACACACAGATGTCCCTTAAAGCTTATAGTGGGATTGTTTATGTCTAAGCATTCCAGAAACCCATCCTTAAAGCAGTTCTCCTTTAATTTGAAAGTTGGTGACCAGGAAAACAAAAGAGGCAGACCCCTTTCTGCCACTTGGTGTCACTGCTGTGACATGTTGGTCAAATTAAGCTAATTTCTCTGGCAGCAAAATATCCTCCTTTAAAGCGGCACTTAAGCTGATCTTTATAATACACTTTTTTTTATCCTCCTCGACTGACCTCCCACATCAAGCCCATTAAGCAAACTTAATGTCCCTTTAACTTCTTTCCAGCAGTGGCCACCACCCATGGCATGCTGCCTATGATGGGGTTTTCAGACGGCATGCTAATCTAACGATCTAATATCTGAGAAGCCAGCCTGTCGGCGCACTGGTAGGTTTACTTCTCAAAATGCTGCCAACCAGGTTTTGGGAACAAGACTCAGTCATGGGGGCAGGCCAAAGGGAGCAGGCTGGAGCAGCCTGGGGGGATGCTCTTCTCCTCCTGGCAGGGAGACAGACCCATCACCACCATTTTAGACCCACCTGAGGGTGCACAGGTGGTGCATGTTCAGCAGTGATGGCAGTAGATGGGGAGATGCAGAGTGCCCAGTGCCATACATGCCATTGTCATACACAATCATGCACTCATGGCCTAGCATCTTTGGAAAGGATAAGGGGGGGGGACAAACACTCTTGTGGCTCAATAGGATAATGCCAGCACACTCAAGTTCTGCATCACCTGCCTGCACATCATGAGGAGCCCATCTGCAACTGAATTTGGACTTTTGTCAGAGGGGTTACTGTCTCTTAGCTTGTTCTTCCATGGGGATCGTTCATCATGGGGCAGGTAAGCTGGGTTTTCTGGGGTCTGTGTCCGGTGATGGGGGTTGAATGGTTACATACCTGAAAGAGGCTAGGCTAGGGGAAGAAAAAGTACTAATTAAAAAAAAAGGAATCTAGAATCTGGCCCTAGAGTGCCAGAGTCATCAACGTGATGCCAGCATTCTTTTTTCTGTCTTTTCCTTAGAGTGCTCAGGGACACCGATAGAAATGGCCCCAAGCATGCATATTGAATGGCATGTCAACACAGAACTGGTCAGTGCTCATTATTGTCCATTCAGCAGGCTCAGCAGAATGATCTATGGGCCTCCCACAGATGATGAGAGTGACCAAGCAGATGCTTCCTTAGCATCTTCATGACATGCCAAAATGACCCAGGCTTGGGATGTTAACATAGGTTGCTGACGTGGGTAGTGGCTGCTTGGCCAGTATACTAATGAGTCACTCATTAGACTGATGTTTAATTAGCAGTGTGAGGTCCTACTCTCAGCATCAAGCACATCAGAGGTGAATGCGCTCTGAAACCCTTTGCTTAGCAATATATAGTCCAAAGGTACAGGCAGGCTAAGATCCTGCTCTTAGTATCACACCCTGCAAAGATGATAGTTTCCTAATGCCCTGCTCTCAGTATCATACATTCCAGAGGTTGAAACTGGCAGGTACTCTGCTTTCAGCATCACGCACTGTAGAGATAAAGGCTTGTCTGATACCATGCACTTAGCATCATTCAGTCCAAAGGCAGAGGCTGGCTAAGACCCTACTCTCTCTTTCACACACTGTAGAGGTACAAGTTACCTGATTGCATGCTTTCAGTATCACCTGCTGCAGAGGGGAAGGTTGTTGGGGCACCCTGCTCTCAGAATGATACAGTATAGAAGGGGAGGCTGTCTCATGCCATACTCTCAGCATCACATACTCCAGAGGAAGAGGCTGTTGACCACCCTGCTTTCAGCATCACACACTGTAGAAGGGGAGACGGTCTAATACCATGCTAATGGTATTGCACACTCCCAAGGTAGAGGCTGTCAGGCACCCAGCTGTCAGCAATGCACACTGCAGAGGTGGTGGCTGTCTGAGACACTGCTCCTAGCATCACACACTGCAGAGGTGGAGGTAGTTTGAGACCCTGCTCCTAGCATTGCACACTGCAGAGGTGGAGGCAGTTTGAGACCCTGCTCCTAGCATTGCACACTGCAGAGGTGGAGGCAGTCTAATGTTATGCTGTCAGCATCACACACTGTAGACACAGAGGCTATACAAAACCCAGCTTTCAACACCACACACTGCAGAGGTGAAGACTTGCCTGAGATGTCTCAGAATTCTTTCAAGAAAGATTTCTCACACTGTCAATATCAGGGCTACTGTCCATAGTAGAGATTTTACACTGCATTACTTTTGCAGTCTTTAAATGTCTGTTCATTTCCCTGTTGTATTTATTTTTTTCATCTTCTGTTTATCCCCCAGGCAGCCACAGGCAAGGCATTCCATCCTACCAGCCACCTAGGATCATCTACCACCCCCGAGCTCCATTCCCTCATAGATTCCCCCTATAGATAGGCAGGAAGGGGGAAGGCCGTCCCCAACCCAACTCAGGACACAATCCAGATTGGGACAGTTATGTGTGGTCTAGTGGTGAAGCAGGATGCTGGTCCTGCTGACAGGGCTTCACAGAGCCTTCGGTCACCCTTCCTTTTTCTGCTTTTCCATCCCTTCTACCCCATGACCATCAATGTGCGCATGCAGAGACATGCACACATGTAGCCATGCTCGGCCTCCCTAACTCTGGTGTTGCCACCCAGCCTCTACCAGAAGGCAGCCAAGGAGGGAGACAACATTTCCTCCATCCCCAGCAGAGGTGAGCTGTCATTGGATGCTTGATCCTCTCCCTCCCCTGCTGACCCCTAGGAACCCGAGCTTGCTCCCGAACCTGGGTCACTGGTGTGGCGCGAGATGTGGCATCCAGCTACTCAACCCTCAGTGCCACTGGGCCAGCTGTGTTGTAATTATTTCATAGGGTAATATTTACATCCATTGACGACCAGTATGAGAGGAGAGCAGGTACAGTCATGGGCACTTTCATAATGATGTGGTCACCTTCTTCTTTAGTCACCAGACAAGATTACTATGCATGGGTCAGAGGACCTGTTCCATTTTATTTTTATCTTTTTAAAATCATTTACCCCATACAGCTCAACTAGAATGAAACAATTCATCCTAATTTGCTTTGGGGAGTACTGAAGCACAGGGAGGTCAAGTGACTTGCTCAGGGTCAGACAGCGAGTCAGTGTATGTCATAGGATTTGTACTTGGAATCTACTGGTTTGCTTGGAATCTACTGGTTTGCAGTTTTCTACTCTGATAACAATAATAATAAATATTAAGGATTTTCCTTTGAACAGTGCTTTTCATATGCATCGTATCTCAAAGTACTTTATAAGTTAAGAGATAGACTGGTAGTGAACTGATTACAGGTGTGCAGTGTTGGCCATTCCAATAATCAGCACCCACGTACAGTCATGGATAATTGCCTTAAGGAGTAGCTGACACCTTCAGGACAACTTTAACAAACCATAATATTTAGACACAGTTCCGCTTGTGTTTCACGATAGTTCTGTATTCCTCCTCCCTGTTATTTATTACTGAGGTCATTTGCATTAAAGCAAAATCGTTGTTCGGGAAGAGTTCATCTATCCATGTTGCCTTCTCCCTACCTAAGGTCATAATGCACTGCTTGTGACATCAGAGTTACTCTCAAAGCAGCACATTGTGATGTCACAGTAGAGGATTAGGACTTGAAGTAGGGAGTAAGCTATAGAGGCAGATGAACTCTAACGGAATTGTAAGGGACAAAGATCATGTAGTCATGCAAATTTACTCAGTAATAATGGGTAAGAGAAATAGATGGAATAGAAATGGAATGCAAGCTGAATTGTACCTAATCATTATGTTTGTCAAAGTTTTCTTTGAGTCATCAGTAGCTCTTTAACTGTCATTATGGGAAGGAGAATGCTGGCCAGGCCACTGGAGAAAATCCTCTTCTCTTGCAAAATGTGCATTGTTTTTTTTTTTACTTCCACCAAGGTGCCCACTAGCACAGCATCAGGCATGAGCAGAAGGATAGCACAGCCTGACAGGGCAGCATCCCCCTAGTACTGCACTGGAGTACCAGCATTTTGAGTATAAATCCAAGTCCCGGTATGGGATTAGAACCTAGGACCTTCTGGTTATTCCTCACTGCCTTCCTTTTCCTCATTCAAAAGAACCCCATTACCTGTGATACTACTTTGTGGGACTTCAGATGGTTAAGTGTGTAAATAAAGGATTTCTAGCACCAAATTCAGTTAATGCTGTAGATGGGTTCCCTCCATAATCTTCCTAGGGCCCTGACAGACTTTAAAACAGTTGGCCTACCTACCACCCCTAATAGTAGTGTTCAGAGGATGTCTTTGAACCTTAACTGGTGAGTTTGAAGACCTTCTGTTAACCCCATGGTAACTGTACCACGAACCTTCACTTTTGATTGAACATTCCTGATTTAAAAAGCAAGGGTTAGGATGCAACATACTTGTAAATCCAACCTTTTACATGCTTTTCCTATCTATCACTGGTATTCCAAAAAGGAAGATTTCTGGAATAAGACCTCTGTGGTATTGTATGGGACCTTTGAAATTCTATCAAAAGGGGTCCCAGTCCCCTCCTCAAGATTATCTGCCAGAAACCCTGCATGTGGCTGTTACCTGAAGCTGGCCTAGACCTTTTGGTTTGGCAGCAGTGTTTATCACTAAGAAGCATGCCCCCCTCCTCCCCCCATGCCTGATATAAAAGGGATCCAGACATTCATTAGTTCCATTTTGATTAATAAATGCGGCTGATGGCCCCAACACCACCCTTTCTGTCCAAAATCACAAATACAGCTCAGCTGCTCCAGTGTGGAAGGAACTGGCTGCATGCTACTGACGATGCTGTAGCTTACCGTTTTCTTTAAGAGGCAGTGTAAGATGAAGATGAACAGGCCTTGAAAGCTGTTGAATATTGTGAACAGGTATGAGAAAACAATGGTGCCTTCCTCAATCTGAAAAATTCCGAATATCCAGGTGCAGCCAAGGATGCATAGTTGCGCTATGGCAGTGATGGTAAATACCCTACATGAAAAGAAAGAGTAGGATTTGTATACGTATCCTGAACATTTGCAGTGTAAACATTTAGTGATAAATGGTTTAAACACCCCCTAAAAATATATATATATTTCCTTCAATATGCCAAATTTGGTCCACATGCCAAAATAAACAGTGAACTTGTGACATAATATACATGTTTGGTTGGTGGACTTGTCCTTGCCTGTCTCAGACGTGTACAACTAAGGCCAGAAAAAAGTAAGTGCTTTTTGTTTTATTCACTGAGGCTCACTATATAAAGCAGGTGCTTCCCGGTGCTAACCCTAAATTTAGCCAAGGTCACAGGGTTCAAGATAGTAACAAACACATATTGAACTTTGTTGAGTTCAGTTCCCTCACTTCTCACATAACAATATTTTTCCTTTATATCCTCTATTCTGACCCCACTAAAGACTGTTGCCAAGACTCCAGAAATACCTCTTAAGGACAACTAGTGAGCTCCTGTCTCTGCAGTCCATGTTAAAAACTGTCTTGAATCGGCCCACAGGGATCTGCATGAGCATCAAGCAGCCAGATGTGCTCACTGCCACACCCTAGTATAGCACGTCAGCAACAACATACAAGGTGGAGGTCTGGAGGGTGGTCTTAGTCCCGGCCTCATTGGGCTAGCTCAGGTACCTGCAGTTTATACTGTACTGTCATGTATTTTATGTCTGCTTGGAATGCTACAAGACTGTCGCTATCCAGAGCGTCCATACTAGAGATGCTTTTACTCATCAAGCAAAGGAGATGCTAATACGTTGTACTAAAATTTAAACAGCTAAATTCCGATATACTTTATGTGCACATAGATCTAGCTATATATTTATATAATGGTTCAAGATGGCTACCTCAAATATTGCCCTCTGATTAGACAAACCAAGTCACTGTAGTGCTTCAAATAATGCATGGTATTATATTTTCTAAGTAAAACATTTTAATACCAGGCTGTTTCATAAACTGCAATAAAACAGTCCAGGTGCCACATTCATTGGGAAATATAGGTACCCCTTCAGTGCTTGCTGAGGAGTGCTCGCCTGTGGTCTTGTGCTGCAGTATATACAGGAGTACTGCCTAAGTTGGGCAAGGCATCTTGTATTTGTACAGCATCCTATCCCATAGGCTCAGTGCATTTCACAGAGGGTAGTACAGCCATGCCCCTTCCAGTCCAGTCCCGTTGGGCCCCCTCACCCAGCCTGTTCTGGACTTACCATTAAGTCCAAACAATTCATGGTTTTCATCCTGTGGCTGAGGCAGCAGGACTTCTCAACTTCTGCCATGGACACGGAGCAGATTTGGTGTAGGGACACATTGCCAGTGCATGACTTGTGGGAGGCTGGGCCTTCATCCTGTGCTGGCCAGTGATTTACTGACTTATTCCAACCCCCTGGTATACCAACATTGTAAGTGCATAAGCTCACTGCATGCAAGGGTTCCAGCATCACCGCTCAGTAGTCCTCTCCCTATGAACTGCCACCTGTGATCACCCAGATGGCATCCTCTGGTACCTCTGTCACCCCCTCCAGATGATTCAGGCTTGTTCCTAAACCTGGATTGTCAATGTTACAAGTGGTAGTGCCACTGCTGTGCAGATGGACTGGCTGCAACACACCAATATTAATAAAACAATAAAAATGAAAAAGCAGCATACATTCCATGATACAGTATTCAGCCTCTGGCTACTAACAAATGTATACCCTGTCCTTTGTTACTGCCCAGTAGAAATGTGTATATAGCAAAAAACGTTATTCATTTATTTAAACATTTGGTAACTGGGAAAGGCACACTGATCCAAGGCTCTTTCCAGGTGCAACCTGGGGAACAGGGAGCATACGATAAAAGTATACAAGATAAAAATATAGGCAACAATCAGGATACAATATACACATAGTATACACAATACAGGATATAGTAATTGCATCTTACAGCTAGGCAAGGGTACATAATAACAGCAAATTTACATCTATACAATATGAGCATATAAACAATGTAGACCTACAACAGTGCAAATCTATATGTAGTTTTGCGAACATGTGGGTGTGGGCAGGTGGCGCAGCTGAGATTTGACAGAGGTGTATGTGAGAGAGAGAGTTTTGCAGGAGATGTGTTTGAGAATTTCAAAGAGCAGGTATCCAATAGGTGTAGGTATATTTGCTCACGTTTGAGGATGGTTTGGGAAAGGAGAAGGATTCGGAATCCCTAGAACATAGGGAGTATGTAGAGGAGGGAGCAGAAGTGAGGTGGACAGTGAGGTAGGAGGGGAGCAGATTGAATCAGTATTTGGAGATAAAAGGAGACAGAGTAGATGTGCCGCCAAAGTGAAAGTGGAGGGAGCTCCAGGGAAAAGAGAAGAACAAGCGGTGGGTTCTATAGGGAGAGTTAGAAGCAAAACAACAGAAGGCGTAGAAAAGGGAGTCAAGTCTAACAAGGGAAGAGGTGGGTGTGGTGCAGTAAACTATGTTAGCATAGTCAAAAATAGGTGTTATCATTTTAGTCAGAAGCTCCCATCACACAGAGAGGGAGTCTTTGTTACAATAAACTCATTTCACTACCATTTGGTCTTGCATCCTGCCCCGATGAATCCCTCACAACCTCTTTGCCAGCTGTTTGCTGTCGCCACTGTTTTCTGCCCACTGTTGCCAACTCCTACTTATTATGTGCAGCTGGGTTTTTCCGTACATCAGTGCATGCCGCTCCCTTCTGTTACCACCTGTCTGTTTACTTCTATTTGTACATAAGATTTCGTTGGCTCTAAATTTGAACTGTACTGAACGTGTATATGTATGTAAATGCTATTATTACTGTACACTGCCTATCCCTATGCTCCAAGGGCACATCATACCACCTGTATGTAAACTTGCTATTTGTATATATGACTTGTCTGCTCTAAATTGAACTGTACTGCACATGTCTATGTATGTAACATCTATTATTACTGTATTCTGCATATCCCTATTCCCCCAGGGTGCATCTGGAATCAAGTGGTACACTGCTCAGTATGCCTTCCTGGTGAAACTCTTAAATAAATAAATAAATAAAGGATGCCGAGCTTTGGGCAAAGTTTAGTAGATATGTAGTCGATATGGACTGAGAAGTTGAGTAGTGGGTCCAGCTAGAGGCCTAAATACTTATAGGAAGAAACTTTGCTAAGTGTAGTGCCGTACAGAGAAGTGATGGGTGGGGTGGGGGGAGCTTTGACTATTCTTTGAGAGGTACCGAAGATCATAGAGATGGTTTTTGATGTGTTTCATTTTTTTTACTTTTTATTTATAAAAGATTTTATGATATTACAGCCAGCTGTGATACACATAAAAGGAAAGGTTGGGTGTGCAGACCTCTGCAGTGTATGAATAAGCACAATGCAAACTGGTACACTTTTTCCAGGCATTACAAAATCCAATCCTACTGAGGCTGCCAAGATATTAGCGAACAGGAGAATAATGTGAACTAATTATCCTGTAGCGCGATGACACTCTCACCACCTAACTTAAACACAAAAGAGTAATGTAACCAGGATAGTAGCTCCCTTGCAGAAATGAAATGTTGTGGTGGGCTAAATTACCTATCCACATATAGACTATCGATGAAGTTGATAGTAAAACCTATAGTATACAGCAAAGCAAGGCATCCTGCCCTATCGGTACAGATTACAGTACAGGTTATAGTTACCGGTCACAAACTGAGTGGTGATAAATTCACCATACGACCTCAACTAAAGTGAACGTCAATGGGTAGCTTAACACAGGATATGATATGCTATAAGGAGCATCGGTTTCAGTGACCTGATTGGGGACAGTAACAGAATCTTTAAACTGAAAGTGATTTAAGCAGGAATAATTAGCAAGCATCCTGAGAACAATAGTACATTTTTACTAAAGAAACCTGGGTGTTTTAAATCAAGGTATTCATAACCTTAGTGCCCCTTTATATAATTCCAGTCTTGAGTACCTTTCTAGAGCCAAAACTGCAATTAACTTCTCATCCTTCCTCATCAGACGAAGAGACCGGTGGATTTGATTTTTGCAGGAGTTTTTCTGCAAACTGCGCTGCTAAGAGATCCAGAAATGTGTAGGCTTTCGAATTATGCCTGATATGGAGGCGTACAAGGTCATTTAAACTGCCTTCGATTCCATGGCTCAGCAGGTCTTTTTTAATTATCTGAAGCTCCTTTTTTCTTGCTTGTGTGGAGGCAGAAAGGTCGGGGGAAAAAAACTGAGATGACTGCCTTCCCAGATTATCTCTCCTTGTGTTCTAGTAGCTTACAAGAGTGTTATCTGGGCCGGTTCAGTGGGGCTGAGGGTTGAGGCACTGGATGCCACATCTCACGCCATGCCGGCAACCCAGGTTTGGGAATGAGCCCGGGTTGCTGGGGGTCGGCAGGGAAGGGAGAGGATCGAGCGTCCAGAGGACAGCTCTCCTCTCCCGGCGCTTGGCTGGCCTCTGGTGGAAGCTGGAGGCACAGTAAGTGCTGGAGTGCAGAGAAGGGGGCAGGGAGTGGCAGGCGTTAGTGGCAACACCTTGACATCAGGGCACTAGCCACTCCCTAGAAACAGGGAAAATGTCCTTCCAGCTCAGACGGAGACAGAGCACCGGAGCTTGCCCTCAGTCTATGGCTGCCCTCCTGGCACCCTCCCGATCAACTCTACCAGAGAGTTCAGGGTGTTGGGGCCCACCTTGTCCCCACCCGGGGGGTAAACCACGGCTACATGGGTGAAGGAGGGTTGTCCAAGGTGGAGTGGCCTGTAGAGGGATGACTCCTAGGTGCTGCCGAGGAGACCAGAGGTGGAGGAGAGAGAGGAGGAAGAAATAGAAAGTACAAATAAAAAAGTGTGATCTGAGCCTCTGGCGCCGACAATGTGGCAGTCACCATGTGCAGTCTCTGCTGTGTGTCCCTCCGATGTTTGGTTTGCTGGGGAATTGCAAAAATATGCAGAACTGTTAAGCTTGAGTTCTTAGGCGGTAGTTGGAGATCATCAAAGATAGGCCATGTGACAGCTGATGAGATCTCTGCAGCTCCAGCAAATCTGGGAGGAAAGCCAACTATACGTATGTTTGCATGCTGATGCATGCTCTCGATGGATTCCATTTTGGACTTGAGATATGACAGATCCCTAGTGTAGGTGGCATTGCAGGCCACTTGATTCTCTTACGACTCTTGAAGTGTTTTTATTGCCTCAGCATTGACTTGAATATTAGGGTCATTGTCTGTCAGTTTAGCTTCCACTGCTGCAAGGTGCTTGTTCGTCTCCTCTCCATTAGATCGAATCTTGGACAGCAGCGCCTGGATTTGCACAGTTGGAAGTTCAGCGAAAGCAATCCACCAGCTGAGACAGGTCCCAAACACACCGCAGGGCTGACAGGAAACAGAAGGGGCCCTAGGTTACGTGATGCCTCTTGGAGTACTTTTTTGGCCCCATGCTGTACCAGGTAACTTCCACCGGAACCTCGATGATTTTTCAGGGTTTTAATGTATTGTAGACCTAGGTTTCCAGCACTTTAATTGATGCTGTTCAGGAGCTGCTTTAAAACGCTGCTGCCATCTTGCTGCTCCACAGTATCCTGATGTGTTCAATTTCAGGTTTTTAGCGTGGAGCCAGACTGAATGGAATGGAAATCCTGTTGTAGGGCAGACTGGATTGTGGTAGGGTCAGGGCCAGAGGTGAACAGGATAGTATCATCCTCGTACATATGGATGAGGGATTTGGAGCAGGCAGATGGGAGGTTGGTTATGAAAATGGAGACTAGGATGGGGCCAAGTATCAAGCCTTGAGGAATGCTTGCTAGGATAGGGAGGGAGGGGGAAGAGGAGTTTGCGATCTTGACCACTTGACACCTGTTTGTGAGGTATGACTTAAATCAACATATGGTAGGAAGGGTGAGCTCTGCATCCTCAAGTGTGTTTAGGAGCAGAGAGTGGGATACAGAATCGAAGGCCTTAGCCAGTTCAATAGCGATAGCAGCAGTGAAGAGGCCTTTGTCAGCAGCAAATTGGATGTGGCCAGTAACACTGAGGAGAGAGGATATGGTGGAGTGGTCTTTTCTGATACCGGACTAGTAGGGGGATAGGAAATTTGTGGAGGTGAGGAAATTGGTCAGGTAGACTGTACTTGGCATTCCTGCAGCTTGGATAAGGCAGGGAGGAGGGAGATGGGACGGTAGTTTCTGGGAGTATAGAGATTGCACCTTTGTGTAAAGGAATGACACAGGCTGATTTACAGGCTTTGGGAACTGTGCCTGAGGAGAAGGATAGATTCATTAGGAAAGTGAGGGGAAGAGTAAAGGTGGGGACTGATAGGTGCAGTTGACTGGGATATAAACAATCAGGGCTAGATTTAAATGGGTTGAGGGAGTGGAGTCCAGCCAGTAATTCCTCTGAAGAATCTGGGGCAAGTAGGAAGCTGTTGCTAAGCAAGTTTTGAGTGGAGGTCTGTGTCACAGGTGGGGGTGGACATAGATGGGTCGGGGGTGGCACAAGTGGTGAAAAAAGTGTTGAGAGCTTCCACATCTCAGACGGGGTCAGTTAGTGAAATGCCATTGTGCTTCAGATTGAGGGTGCATGATTAAGGTGGGTCAACAATGGATTGGACTACATTCCAAAAGGAGGAGAAGTGCGCTGTGCTGAGATGGTTCTTAAAATAGCTGTAGCATGCCTAATGGCCTTGGTGCATGCATTTCTTGCATACTTATAGGCTTATCTAGGGTTTGGGATTTGGGAGACTTTGAGGGTGGACCATGCCTTGTTGTGGTCTTTGCAGAGGGCAGGTACTGGGACAGTGAGCCAGAGGGCATTTCCTAACCCTTGCTTTTTTAAGCGGGGTGTGGTAGTCCCAGATACCAGTGAAAATGCTAGTGAAGTAGGCTAGGGCAGTGTTGACATCTAGAGTAAACTGGCACCCAGTTAGCATTGTGTAAGTCTGAGAGGAGGAAGTTAGTGTCAAATTGGTTTAGAGGGTGTGTTTTCATGTATTTCGGTGCGGACTTGGGCAGTTGGGTTTTCCTAACACAGTACATGATAAAATGATCACTAAGGGCAGGGTCAAGGTCCCTAGCAGTGGATATTCTGTGGGGGTGGGTTGATAGAACCCAGTCTATAAAGGAGTGATTCGAGAAACGGCAGTTGTAACAGGTTGGTTCAGTAATTAGCTGAGTGAGGTTTGGGGATGCAATCTTGGAGATAGTGGGCTTTGAGGAGGGGGAGAGCCAGTAGAGGCTGTAGTCCCCTAACAGTAGTAGTTAACCTGAGTTTGCCAATGGCGTGAGAGCAGAGATGCATGCTGCAAGTGTATCTTGTCCAAGTCGGGGGGAGGCATTGACTGCCTCAACAAAAGTGGGGAGAGTAGAGAGAATGGAGAATTTGGCTAGGATCATCTTATGTGCTCTAAGGTAGGATTCTTTTTTCGTTAGTGAGCATTAGAGGGGTTGTCTTATGAGCACAGCAATGCTACCTCCTCTCTTTCCACAGTCTTGACGGATGATTGAGTAGCAGGGGAAATTGAGGGATGAGTCTGGGGTTTTGGTAAATTGCCAGGTTTCCAAGATGCATAGGACATCGGGGGAGTTCTGGGTTAGCCAGCAGTTTAAAAAGCCCTTTTTGATCAGGAGACTCCTGATGTTGATATGCATGATTTTTAGGCCTTTGAGGGAGGAACGCACTCGTTTAGGCATAGGGTATGTAGGCGGCCCCGGCTTCCATTCTATATTTCTAGAAATTAGCAAGATAAGTAGGAACACAGAGAAGCTGGCCATGAGTTTCGGCCCTTTTGTAGCATTGAGGAGATAGGGTTTGAGTCTTGAGCATCTTATAAGAGTGATGCAGTAGGTTAATTGGGGTGGTAAGATGCTGGGGAAATTACATGAAAGGGCATAGGTAGAGGGCATGGTGTAGGTAAGGAGGGTGTAAACTGTTTTAGATAGGGGTGTGGAGGGGGCAGGAGGGGGAGTTGGGGTAAAATAAGCCTGGGGAGATGGGGTGGTGGAGGAGAGTAAGTAGGAGAAGGAGGACAGGAGTAGGAGTAGAGAAGCAGGGTGCATATTGAGATTTGTGTGGAGAGGAAGGGAGCAGAATGGCTAAAATATAACTGCAGTAGAAGGGAAACACAAGTAGCTGGTTCAAGAAGTGGGGCAAACAAACAAACTGGGAGAGAAAGATGAGATATGGACTCAGCAGTGGCCTTTAAGATAGAAGGAGCATAGGGGTGCAACAGCAAGGCTATTTAGTTGTGATACATTTTAAATTTCCTTTAGCTAATAGTAGCACAGCCTTGTTGCCCTCTATAGGTGAATCAGTAAACTCTGCTGATGAGGAAATCAACACTTAGTCACATGACCCTTTTAGGCTATGTAAGGCAGGGTAGCCAAGGGTGAGTGGGGGAGTCGCTGCATAACGGTGGCAGGAAGTCAGCAGTGGCAGCAGTAGAAATGGGCAGGATTCCTGTGATTGCCCTGTGTTTAACCTGTACCCTGCATTTAGATTGTATGGGTCCTAAAACCTTTTGCCCAACACAGCAATAAAAGAGTTGCCCTGAAACTTTTTGCCCAGATCAGAAACAGAAGAGCTGCGTGGAGCTTCCTTCCTGTTCTCTCCCAATATCTGGAAGCTCCAATTAAAAGCAGCTTTAGCAACAGAGGGAAAGTAGCTCTGAACAACGAAGCTTTAGGCAAACTGGCAGCAGACAGGGAGTGCTAAAACAAGCAGCTCTCTGCAGAAATTAGGCTAATCCAGCTGCTCACAGGGGAAGATATCCTCTTTGATGTATGTTTATATTATTGTTTTTGGTTACTATTGGAAGCAGGCAGGTTTACGCAGGTAGAATTAAATTAAATTAAAATCCCGAGCTCGGAGAGTTAATGGAGCCAGAGAATCCAAGAGCAAAAAAGGTGCCAAAATGTAAACAAAGAAAGCAGTACCACTGGCAGGGTGCACTGTTTGTTGCAGGATTCAGAGGGTGTACCTTAGATTCAGCTGATTGGTGGGCGGGGGGGGGGTCAGCTTCTGCAGCAATGGCCATGGGTGGGGAAATGCTGAAGGGTCAGGGCGCAGGCTGCAAATAAAAAGGAATACAAAACTAGGGCTGTAGGAAGCACTGGAATGAGGAGGCAGGGCTAGCAGAGGACAGAAGGAGTAGGCAGGGATGGCAGAGACATGGAAAGAAGTCAGGTTAACAGAGCTGGGATTGGATCATGAGAGAGGGGAGAAGATCAGAGATGGGGGGGTTTAGGAGGGAGGGTAGTAAGGAATAGTCATATGAAGAGAGCAAGGCTGGCATAAGATCATTTCTAGTTGCTTAAATGCAGACAGATATAGAGCTACTATAAGCTTAAGTCAGACAATCAGAATTGCAAAACCTGTGCTAACATAGCCTAAATCCAGACAATTAGTTTACAAAAACAATAGTGCTATCAAAGATCTACTTTGCCAAATAAATTCAAAATTGATACAGGAGTCAGAAATTACAGAGATAACAGTTCAATTCCTGAATTGTTTCAAACATTTATCATGGTACTGAATCAGGAGCGGCAGCAGCAGCAGAAATGGGCAGGATTCCAATGATTGCCCTGCATTTAACTTGTACCCCGCATTTAGATTGTAAGGGCCCTGAAACTTTTTGTCCAGCACAAAAATAAATGAGTTGCATGGAGTTTGCCATGAAAAATTTTGCCCATCTCAGAAGCAGAATAGGTGCATGGGGCTTCTTTCCCATTTTCTCCCAATACCGGGAAGCTCCGATTAAAAGCAGTTTCAGCACCGGAGAGAAAGTAGCTCCGAACAAGGAAGTTATAGGCAAACTGGCAGCAGACAGGGAGTGCTTTTATTCCACACTAAAACAAGCAGCTCTCTGCAGAAATTAGGCTAATCAGCCACTCACAGGGGAAGATATCCTCTTCATTAATGCATCAGTTAGGGTTAAAGCAACAAAAGCAGGGAAATGTGATGTCAGGGTTTCCAACCCTAACACCCCACCCCCACCCTGCACAGATGAAGAGAGATGGGGGTGGCATTGGCATCTTCAGCCCTAATGCTCACTCATTCCATTAGAAAATAAGTTGTGTGAGCACAGTATTGGAGAAAGGAGTGAGTGTTACGGTTGAAGATGCCAGTGCCACCCCTTATCCCTCTGTCTATGCAGGGTGGGGGTGGGGTGTTAGGATTGGAAACTCTAATGTCACATTTTCCTACTTTTACCACTTTAACCCTAACTGATGCATTAACAAAGTTTTTTGCAATTTATTTCCTTGCTTTTTGAGATAGTATAATAGTATCTGTATTTTACTATGGGACCCTGCGCTCCAATCCCCCCTTAGATGTGCATACAGTATATATGTAGGTGTGGAAGCGCAGGGCCCTTCCATGTGTGGAGGAATAGTGTCCACATTTTCAGCATAGCCATCTTATTACCCCACCTCATGTACCCCGATACAGAGAAATTGTAACATGCAAGGCAAATCGTAATTATGTGCAGCTGCAGCACCATTCTGTGCCACAGGTGCAAAAACCCATTTTGGGCAGGATGTGAAAAATGACAGCTGTACTGTTCATGAGGTGGAGTGAAAAAATGGCTATGTTGAAAATTTGGTGGCAAAGTATTGAAAAGTGCCAAAGTATGCACATGCGTAGAATAAATTCAACAGATGCACATAAATCGGGCATTTTAAGGAATCTTATCACCTAATTTTCAGCATGGCCTTTTAGGGACCCCACCTCATGAGCACTGGCATTTCATTAATTAGTCCAGAAAGGTGATTTTGTGCATCAAACTTACCATTCTATGCCACAGGTGCAAAACCCTGTTTTGAGCAGGATGTGAAAAATGGCAGCTGTACTTTTCATGAGGTGATGTGAAAAAAATGACTATGTTGAAAATTTGGTGACAAAATATTGAAAACTACCTAAGGTGTGTGCATGCATAGAAAAATTTCAACAAATGCACATCACTCAGGCATTTTTTTGTATTTTTGCACCACATATTTATCATAGGCTAATTGGGACCTCAGTTCCCACCAGCCCATAAGAATGTGGTGCAAAAAATACAAAAAAAATGCCTGAGTGATGTGCATTTGTTGAATTTTTTCAGCACCATACCTACATGACAGTAGCTCAATGAAGCCGTGGCACAGAATGATGCTAGTGTTATGCTAGTTATGTCATTGGTAATGTCCACTACTACTAAGTGCTTTTTATGTTGGCTCGTGCATGCGCAGCCAACATATTGCGGTAGTAGCAGATTTGGAGGCGCAGTCACTGTTGGGCGAATGCAGGGCACACATCAATAGGTGCATCCCTCATTCCCCAATCAGCCTGCATGCTGACGCCACACCATGCATACTTAATGTGGTGATCACTTCAAAGATAAGGCCCACTGCAATGAGAGTAAAGCTCTCATGCAGCAGGAACACAACACATCTCTCGACATCCACGCAACATGGCTGCAGTGACTGCCGCTGCCTTCTGTGACAATGCCAATGGGGGAGCCCACTCCCCATCAGAATAATAACCCCCCTCCCATTTAAAATGTATGCCGAGGGGGGCCCCAATCCCCCTCAGCATCATGCACCCCCCCAACATTTTTTTCTTTGCCGACGGGGGGCCCAATCCCATCATCATTTATCCTGTCCCCATTTATTTTGCTGAAGGGGCCACTCCCCGTCAGCATTATGTCTCCCACTTTTTGTGTGCCGGGGTGCCCAATCCCCTCAGCTCGTGTCTCTATCCCCTTCAGTATGTGCCGATAAGGATGCCTAATCCCCGTTGGCTACAGCATCACTTCTAAAAAGACTTAGGTGGCATGCTGGGAGCCCACTCCAGCGTGCAAATTCCACAAAAAAGTCCCCAATGTTTATTTTTTAAAACCTGTAAAGAAGCAGTCCTCGCAGTCTCCTGACCCCTCCCACAACCCGCACCACCCACTGCACACCCTGCCTCCCACACCCCATACTTACCTCCAGAGTCTGGCATAACCATCGCCGGTGGACTGGGAACACATCTGCACTCTTCAAAGCCGACCCTGAACTGAGGAAATGCCGGTAAGCTGTATAATGGAATAAATAGGGTTTTTAACTTTGATACATATCTCAGGCATTTTTGGGATTTTGCCACCAAATTTTCAACATGGGTTTCAGGACCCCTTCTCCTGAATTCTAGCACTGTCATGGCGTTAATCTGCCCCAAAGGTGATTCCATGATGCAGCTTCAGAGTAGGAATCACCTTTAGGACCGATTAATGAAATGACAGTGCCACTGTTCATGAGGGGGCCTCTCAAAAAGCCTATGTTGCAAATTTGGTGGGAAAAATCCCAAAAATGGCTGTTTTATGAGCGTGTGTTGCGCAGTTTCCATGCACACTCGTAACTTCGTGAATCTGTAATATTTTCACTCCAGATTTTCAACATTGCCATTTTTCCACACCTTCTTATGAACAGTTACAGCTGTCATTTTACATATCCTGGCTGAAATGTGTTTTCACATGTCCGGTGCAGAATAGCGCGGTCGCTGTGCAAAATCAGTTTTCGGGACAGTTTGAAGAAATGAAGGTGACACTGTTCATGAGCAGAAGTCCTAAAATGTCTATGTTGAAAATTTGGTGAAAAAATCCCATAAAAAGACTGTGTTACAAGTGTGCATTGTGCAGTTTCCACGCACCCTTGTAACTTCGCAAATTTGCAATATTTTCATAACAGATTTTCAACCCTGGCATTTTTTCACACCTCCTTATGAACAGTACAGCTTTCATTTTTCACATCCTGCCCAAAATGTGTTTCCACACCTGTGGTGCACAATGGCATGGTCACTGTGGAAAATCAACTTTTGGGACAGATTAACAAAATCACAGTGCCACTGTTTATGAGGGGAGGTCCCAAAATGCCTGTGTTACAAATATGGCTAACAAACTCCCAAAAATAATTGGGTTACGGACGTGTGTTGGCAGTTTCCATGCATGCTCATGACTTCACCAATTTTTCATATTTTCACTCCAGATTTTCAATGTTGCCATTTTTTTTTACACCGCCTCGTGAACAATACAGATGTTATTTTCCACATCCTGCCCAAAATGTATTTTCGTCCCTGTATCGCCAAATGTCATAGCTGCTGTGAAAAACCACCTTTCAGCTAACAAACTTATAGTGCTGCTTTTCATGAGGTGGGCTCACAAACAGCCCATGTTTAAAATTTCGAGAGAAAATACCGACACATGTATACGGTGTTAGGGTTTTCAACTGTAGCACCCCACCTTGTAGAGACTTACAGGCATCAGGGGTGTGACTTGGGATCATCGGCAGTAATGCTCACACCATTCCACCCCCAGCCCCACCCTGCAACCAGTGACAGGCATCGTTGTGTGCCTTGCAGTGTTCGGCCCTAAAGTTCACCCCATTCTCCTATACTGCACCCATCTCAGCGTATTTCCTTATGGAATGGGGTAAGTATGAGGCCCAAAGACCCCAAAGCACACTATGACACTTGTCAGTGTCTACAGGGTAGGGTGAGGTACAATGACATGAGCGTTATAGCTGACAACCCAAAGGCACACCCCAATGCCTGTCGGTCTTTACAGGGTGGGGGTGGGGTTGGCATCACTTCAATACTTCACTGCCATTCTTACTATGCGCCTCTAACTCCGGGTACTGCCAATGCCAGCAAAACAACATTCGGCATTGACAAATGTTTGTTTCTTTTAATATTTCGCTTGCTGTTGTTTAGTGCACTACCGTTAAACGTGGTACAATATATATTTATTTTTGGTAGGGGTCCCCAACATGACTGACAGGTGGCCAGGGGGTTCCTGGACCAAAAAAGGTTGATAACCACTGTCATAAACACTGGCACTGTCATTTTGATACGCGATCCTGAAAGGTGCTTTCATGCAGCGACCATGAAATCACCTTCTGGGCTGATTAATGAGATGATAGTGACAGTGTTCATGAGGTGGGATCCAAAAAAGTCTATGTTGAGAATTTGGTATAAAAACTGGAGAAAATGGCTATGTTATGAGCCAAAGTTCAAAATGCCTTTGACAGCCATTATATGGCACTTACCTTTTTTCCTCACTTTGCGGTTCGGCTTTGAAGAGTGCAGATGTGCCCCAGTCCACAGAAGATGACAGTACTTGACCTCCAGTGGTAAATGTAGGTAAGGGTGGGGTGCTCAGTGGGAGGGTTGGGGTGGGGAGGGACATCGGGGACGATAAGGGACCATTTTCTTTTTGCAGGAAGTTAAAAAAAGAGATGCTGGGGGACTGTTTTCTTTTTTATAGGGACATTAAGCAAGCTTTCTGGACACTAGAGATGGGCTTCCCCATGTCCCACAGTGCTGGGGTGGCTTGGAAATAACTGGGGACACTGGGAGTGGGCTACCTAGTGTCCCTCACTAGTGTGAGAGGGGGATTGGTTCTAGTGCCGACACATGGATTAGGCACCTCTGATGTTGACAAACAAAAAAATATTTTTGGGGAACACCAGGAGTGGGCTGCCCAGTATCCCACACTGCTGGAGGGGTTAAATTCCAGCACAGAGATTGGGCCCCCAATGTCGGCACATTATTAAAGCAACGGGGCTGAGGGGGTCAGCCAGGTATCGAAATGTATTAAACAAAAACAGCAGGGGATGGTGATTAGAGGGTTGGGGTACCACATGACACCAGGGATATAAAAACATAACTAAAGGAACATCAGAGGGTATGTTTTTAAAGCTTTGGTATTCCTTTTTTGTGACTTGCAAAAAGGGAACAGCTGGCAATAAAGGAAGTTAGCGAGGCCCAAAAGAGGAATATAAAAGCTTAAAAATACACTCTCCAAAGTTCCTTTATAATAAAACTGCTACAGAATCCATGTAAGAAAGTCCCGATGAACATGATACATACCTCGGTGTATCTGATGAACTGCATTTTTGAGGGGTTTTGAATTAAAAAAAGAAACAAAACACAAGATGGTGGCTCACGACAAAGTAATTTTCTCTCATGAAAAAGGATTTGTGTACTCACAAAAAAGGAATGCTCTTGTGAGACTCAGTCCTTTTTCACGAGATCAAATCCTTTTTCTTTTTTAATATTACTCTTATTTCTGTGCCTCCGGATGACCCCCCCATCCAACTGAGTCCCTCAGCCGCATCACCCGGAATTAGTGGGGTTTACCTTTGGCCTGGCCCAGGAGCAGTGCCTGTGAGGATCATCATCCTTCTGCCAGTATTTTCTCCTCCGGTTTTTCTCCCAGAGGCCCCAAGAGTAGGAACGCGTGCACGTGGAGGTGCGCACGTGCCATACAGCCTCAGTCATGGCCCCTTTCCCTCACCCTATTGGCCTGTGCCTTGGCACCCACTATGCCCATGCTGTCCCCAGCCTCCACCAGGAGGCAGCCATCAGCTGAGGGATGCTGTTACACCTCTCTGGAGAGCAGAGCTACCTACTGGCAACTCCATCCAGCTCCGCCCTCCCACCTTGCAAATCCCCAATGGTCCAGGCTCGTTCCCGAATCCAGGCTGCCAGCATGCCATGAGGTAACGCATCCAGTGCCCTATCCCTCAGCACCACTGGGCCAGCAGATCAAATCCTTTTTTGAGAAAAAGAAAGACATATATTTAAAGATTGGAATGTTGAGAACTCCCATAGGATATAATGGGAACTAAAAAAATGTAGAAACTTTGCAACAGATTAATATTAGTACACAGAATTCTCACTGTCTGTTCTGTTACCAAAGTTCTTTATACCCTACAAAAATCATGCAGAATGCAGAAATTCCACACTGTCTGGTCACATGGCAATGAGAAAAAAAACAGCAAAACAGGGTGTTTTTTTTACAATTTTTCACTGTCTGGATCTCAGAATCTGCATGTCTACTTGGAACGAAACTTGCCTACATCACAATCAGCTTGACTGACAGCCCATTCTGACAGTCCCATAGTGAATCTGCTCTTGTCACACAGAATACAGACATTGTATACTCAGAACATACAATGGACTGTGTTCAGATATGCCATTAATTTCCGTGCGCAAGAAGGTGACACTTTCATAGTTATGGTCCTGCCCCCTCACTCATGGAAATAAATGTCATATTTCAATACAGGCCACTGTATGTTATATGAATGATATGCCACGGCCGTGATGAAGATATCACTGATATTCTTTATGAGTGCAGTTTGACCTTATTTCAGCATGAGTGGCAAAGCCACAAGTGATGTCAAAAGGTCAAACTGCATGAGGAAAACTTTTAGTGATATTCTCATTAGAGCCATGGCTTATTTGATTTATGCCATGCCTTCTATTATACAATGGCAAGAAAAAATTATGTGTCCCAATTGCTCAGTGGCAACATTCAACAGTGATATTTTAGCCCAGCAGCCCAACCTCACTGTACAAATAGGACGGATGAGCGTGAGCATCATCATCATCATCATCATCACTGTCCCTCCATTGTAACTATGGGATAAATGGACCTGAGTCAGAATAATGCTGATATTCTCACTGCTGGTCCCATAGTGGCAAAAATATCACTAATAGTTGCCATTTGTAATCCTCACAGGTATGGCATAAATTTAAATTCGGAATGGAGTTTACTGAGGATATTACTGCTTTACCATCTACTGTACAGTTGTTCAGTGCTTGTAAATTGTGCTGTTTCTATTTATTTTTTTATTTGTTTCATCTAGTATTTAACTTCCATTCTGCTTTGAAATGCATCAGTGATTGTTTTACAGTTTGAAGGGAAGGCCAGGGATTCCCTTGTAAATGAGATACATGCTTTAGACTTTATTTTACAAAGCTCTTCTTCCATTCTGTGGCAGAAACCTTTAAAAAAGTGGTCTACTGTGTTGTATCAGTTGAAAGAAACAGGAGCAAAGTAATACCTAGGTGCAGTAACTGAGATTAAATATTACCTTATTTTTTTAAGTTGGATAAATTGGGATTGATACTTGAAAACTTCTCAGCTAACCTCCACACAGTAATGATGTAGAAAATAGAGTTGACCTGCAGAGAAAGAATGGATGTCAAAATGGGATCACCAGCACACAGGATAATAAAAGGCAGGAGTTTAATCCCCTTCCCATCCCCCCAGTTCTGGTCTGCAATGTCCCTAGTTGTTTATAATAATCAAATGAGTGAGATGAAATATTATATCAGACCATTTTCCATTATGTCTCTTTATTGTTCATATTATTATCTACCTGTATTACTTTGGTGACGGAAATAAGTGCCATGAGTTTTTGTGTCTCAAATAGTTAAACAGGAAGCATATAGCAATTGCAACCAACACTTCCCCTCTATTTTATTTTATTCTTATTTTATTGAATCTTGGAATTAAGACCTTTGAACCAGAGGCTCCTTTACAAAGGCTCCATGTCAACAAGGAATTATACAGAAGAGGGAGTAACAGGCATAAGTACATTGGGTACAAATAAGCAGGCTACGTGAGGCACAATAACCCCAGGAGACATTTGAAAATAAACCTAGTACATACAATACATAATAATACCGATATTAATAGCTAGGGTTAAAAATGCATAATAATACTGATATTAAGTGCTACAGTTAAAAAGGTAGCCAGAAGTTGGTGGAGGGCAAGTGTACAGGCAGAAAAAGACAGTTAGAAGCAAACTAGAATAGTAACGAGTTATGAGGCATAAACAGGCCAATATCAATGAACTCTCAAAAAAATTTAAACAGAGACTTGGTCTTTTCTTCCGTCTATAAAATTCTACTTATGCTAGAAGCTAAAACTAGGTTGGCCCAGACTGCATTCTTGCCTCTTTTAGACTATGCCAATTTTCTGTATGGCCAAGGCCCAAAGCTCTCCCTCTCTAACCTGGATGTACTTTACCATCGAGATATTCGATTCATAACTGGTCTCCCTTATGCCACCCACCACTGTGAGCTCTATGCCAAGATAGGGTGGAGCTCACTAAGATTCAGACAACAAAAGGATGCAGTGCTGTGGACTTACAGAACCATCACTAATATGCTTCTGCACTATACTATGAATTGTCTGTCCACCTGTGGTGTTGCAAATTACACCTTGAGAAGCCTCTCTTATATCTCACTATTCATCCTTAAGGTGAGAACCAGATATGGCAAATCTGCAATAAGTCATGGTCTTCCTGTCATCTGGATCACAATACTGAAAACTCTAAAGTTGGCAGTCCCTGTGAAACTGAACTTCTTTTAATCCCTATGCCGACGTTCCTTCACAGAAACCTGTACTTGCTTCCATTAATGCACTTTTCCCACTCCTATCCTAGGATAAGGATCTCTCTATTTAAGCTCCTCTCCCTATGTCTTTCCATGCCCTGTCTCACTTTTACATCTTAACACTACCCTGATTTATTCCCTAAACTATGTAATGCCCTCCAAAAACATATCCCTCTTACCTTCCCCTCCCATCCACTGGTTGCACCATGCCCTCTGGCATTGCCTCCCTCCTCTCCTTCCCTGCCCTACCCAATCTTGCTGCATAGGTGCTTGTCGCAGCTAATGTAGATAGGTTTCTTGTATCATAATATGTATTCTACTTTCTTCTCAAGATATGTGCACTCTCTCATTGTCTACGCTTGCATTACTGCACTTTATGAACTCTAATTTGTTGTATCACTGTATATATTTCTACCTTGTACCTGTCGCTTATTTTGCATTACTGTATTGTTTGCACTTCCATTTGTCGTAACACTGTATTTGTTGCTGCCTCTTACCCATATATGTGAATGTCCAGGCTCACCTTGTAAATGAGTTCCTCTCAATGATGCTCACCTGGTTAAATAAAGATTGATTGTATAGGTGGAGGAAGAAAAGAAAAAGAAAGAGCAGTTGAGGAGGTTGACTTCAGACAGGGGATAATAGTGGTGATTTTCCAGGTTATAGTGTGGGAAACGTTGCAGATGACCGTAGACTCAGTTGTGACAAAGAATAGCAGTCCAAGAGGACATTGCCATTAAAATTGCAGGATAGGTATAAGCTGGGGGCCACCAGGGTTAAGTGGGGCAGTCACAGCTGCTGTGGTTGGCTAGGTGTTGCTGAAGACAGTTTTTGAAAGGACCAATTTTGGGAGTAGATTGAAGGTGTGTGGGGAGGTTGTTAAACAAGCTAGGTGCTCTGTACATATATGCTCTTTGTCCTTGTCAATACGATAGCGATACTTCTTGTAAATCACAAAGCTTATTTTAGATAAATTTATGATTGGCAACTCATCTTTCCAAATTACTTCTAAGTGAAAACGGTATCATATTTGTTAGTTTAGTTTATTTTAGAATTTTTGGCAAGTGAAGGCACACCTAGATGAAGCCTGTTTCAATCTACGACCCGGGAGTAGTGGGAGGTTATGTGCCTTGCTGAGGTTCACGCAGTATGCAAGTGGCAGTTGTGGGGCTGAAATCAAGGACTGCTCTGTCTCTAGGTTCTCAGCTTTGTGCTCTAACCTCTAGGCTACCCTACCTTCCATCATATGGATGCTTTAAGCTCTAAAACTGGATGTTATGAACATTAATAATTCAACTGTTTGTCATTAAAGTATCTGTGTAGGTGAACAGTAGAATGGTTCTTTCTCTCTCCCACCTCCATTTTTGTTCCTGCCCTGCTTTCCCTTCTCCTAGGCACATGTGGCAGGGATATTCACTGATTTGCAGTGCATGATATCTCTGTAGGGTTTCTCCCAGTGGTACCTAAGACATCCAGCAGTGTGAGCATGCACTCCGAGTCTGTGGTGTACATACTGATTGTATCTACTGAGCATCAGTTCTTCTCACTATTTCCAAGCAACAACAATGGGAGATAAAAAACTATCTGACTTTGTATGCTGAGATTCATGAAACATTCCACCACACAGTAAAGATGTTATGCCAGCCTGACTGGTGCTGCATAAATAAGGGATAATACCATACAAGGTGTATGGTGATAAGATAATTCATGGCTAGGGTGATTGTTAGGCATGGTGAAGCCGCAACAAACAAAGAAGTGCATTATTCCCTTATGATCACACACTCTGTAGTGCATTATCTTACTTATAGAATGTTGTCTTATTTGTTTAAATAAGTATATAGGTCAGGTGAAGTGTACAGTTGTCAGAAACATAATCAACATTCATGTGATGTATTTCAGCCAATAACATAACAGGATTTTCATGTCCCTTTTTATTAAGTATGTGAAACACAGCACCAGCTAGGTGTGAGAAGCTGCAATATCAGAGCTCAGCAGTGTTGAGGAATTACAACAGTAGCACCTTTTAACTTCGAGAGAATGAAACTGGTGGCAATGATCCAAGCTAATGGAGATTTCCCATAAACTGAACAGTTCGAGTAACTGCCTTCAGGACTCAGGGTCCCAGGTTAGACTGCAAGTAAGGGCCTTTGGTAACCTGCTCAACAGAGATGAGCAGACATGATAGTACTGAAACAGATAGAATAGGATGCTTCGGCCCGAGAAAGGGAAAGTAGTGTTGTATTGCTGCTTCATGGGCTAGTACATCTTGATATTTGATGTCTGCACTGCTCCTACTGCCAGCACAATTATCCCAGGTACAAATTTGCTTGGGCTTTTTTACTTAGAGACGTAAAGAGTACATTGTTCTTGTTTATATATCCATTCAGTGATGTTGGGTGTATCCTTGTCTATACTACTGTAACTATTAATGCTGTACTACTGCGCTGTATTGTCTTCACATGTACTTCCTCCCCTCAGGATGCCCCTTGAAATGAGCTACCATGGCTCAGTCGAGCCTTC
Source organism: Neoceratodus forsteri (assembly GCA_016271365.2). NCBI lineage: Eukaryota > Metazoa > Chordata > Ceratodontiformes > Ceratodontidae > Neoceratodus > Neoceratodus forsteri. Next base: position 131,428,991 of record JADMNL010000033.1, read on the forward strand.
CTAGTAAAACTCTTTCAATAAATAAGTACAGCTGTTCTGCAGGATACTATTCCTTGGTATTCAGTGTCTGCACAGCTCCTGATGCCTGCTCAAGTTTTCCAGTTACACATTTGCATAGGTCTCATTACCTTGGGGTGGCAAAAGTTGTAATTGTTAGTTTGCAGGGCCTGTTCCTGTTTGTACTTCTGTAACTTTGTTACTATTTCTGTAGCATTGCTGCTGCTTTGTCATCCCATACACTGTACTCACTTCCCCCAGGATGCCTCTGGAAATAAGTTTTTATGGCTTAGCAGGCCTTTCCTAGTAAAAATCTTTAAATAAATTAACTAGAAAAGAATGTGTTTATTCTTAGCAGAACAGCCACTAGAATTTTCCGATCATTCCAAAAAATCATCTGATGTTATAATGCCAGAAAAAAATGTTTTGAAAGCTGTAATATTTGAGCTGTTAATCATAAAAACTTAATTTTTTTAAATGAAAGCTTGCAGTCCAGTCAACACATATGGGCCTTAATGATACAGTTCTCCCATGTTGCTACATAAATATGTAACCGGTGGGTTACCCCAAGGGTCGGGTTGGTGGTATTTTTGTGTCATTAGCGCTGTGCAGTGCCTCTATATGTAACCCCCTACCTGGGACCTAGGACCTGGGTTTGGGGAGAAAACTGTTGCTCGGTATTTTGGCTAGGTTTGACTTCTAGTCAGGGGCACCTAAGTAACTCCGGACACAAGAAGCAATAACTATAATGTCCAATACCAGAAGTTGGAATTCTAAAGTGTGGCTTTTATTCACATCCAAACAGAATAACAAAGCATAGATGGACCCCCACGGGGTTACACTCCTGGTAATGCAGATTTATGGAGATCAGAACACATCCTCTTTACACTGAAACCCTCAGGTTCCGAAACACTCTGGGCACTCTGCCGTAATTCAACTCTTTTTCGGTTTCCCTGGCTCGGCTCCATTGCCAGCCCTTTGGACACTTTCCATATAGCATGGAACATTTACGGGTGGCTCCCTAAACCACCTATGAGCACTTCTGACTCCATCAGGGAATCTTCCTCATCAATCCCACATCTGGGTACTTTCCTCAGGCACTGGCCAAGTACCTGAGAGAAAGCAACAGGTGTCCCAAAGCAAACCCGTAGAGGTGAATTTGGTTACTACTGATGGGGGGGTCTCCCACCTCTCGTTCCCATAATTCATACCCGGCCATTTCTCTGGACTGTAACACCTCATCCTTATAAACACTTTGCTGTGTAGATTCTCTTTAAATGTATGTCACATTCAGTCTACTGTTTTTCCATCCCATTTGTGCTGAACTTGAACATACTTAATAAGTGTCAGTGTCCATTCCTCTAGACCCCCACAGAGTTAAGCAGTCCAATCCCCACATCTTCCAAACTGTACTTGGCTGTCTTTTCCTGACCCCACAGTAACAGTCACTTTAGTTTCATCTTGTCTCAGGTGAAAATACATTGGCCCTTTAGCAAAGCAAACTCACCCCTTGGTTGCAGGTGCCCCACAGGTGTTTTCTCTTCAAAGAATTCTCGTCCAAAACTTCTGGTGCCTCAGCATGAACTTAACTTTAGGCAGCTTCTTATTCCCTTAGCTGGACCAGGGGGTTTGCCCCTGGAAACAGGCCGATTCCTTCCCCCATCCCCACAGGGATGGGGCCTTGAACCACTGAAAGTGGTCTCTACCACTTCACTTGGCTCTTCTTGTGTTTCTCTTCAGGTGAGAACACACACCTCTACAAAAAGAAATAGCTCTTTGTCAGAGCCTAGGACTCTGAAGGCCTGCTTACAGCAGAGCACCTCCTTTCTCTACTGCAGACTACACCAGACTGACCTCAAATTCCCCAACGTTCTACTCTGACCACCAACTGCAACATTCCAGAGTGGCTTATGCAGCTGCGACAGTTCTAAAATGATATCATCCCTCAGTCTCAGCTGAGACTGAGAACAGAGTGAGACAGTGTGAAATCCATTTAACTGGAGTTTCACAAGCAGCCTTTCCTGCCTGCCACTAGTTCTAATTGGGATTCTTGTAACCCCGGGTAGCAGGGGAGTTACACATATACATACACCATAATAAGTCATTCTGCTGCAATAGTGACATCCATACCAACACAGAACGACTTTTCATTCTGCGTTATTATGGACGTCACAATGCAAGCGCTGCCATCGGAGCTGTTGATAGGGCTAGCGGCAGTTCAATGCTTGCATGATTGAGATGTCAGGCAGGTGGTTGGCAGTGAAGCGTGGGCTGATAAAAACAAGGATAGTTTTGTGGAACACAAAAATTAGCGTTTTTTTGCTGGTTTCATCATATACTACATAGAAAAGTGTATGGTAGCCCCCAAAACACAACCATGCTATTCTTACACCTCGTGGTTACCATGACATCAAAGGGACCTCTGGATCTTTGCTCTCGAAGTCCTTGACGTCATAGTAACCACTCAGTGTAAGAATAGTGTTGTTATGTATGGACTACCATACACCATCCTATATGTTGATATAATATGTTGTTAAAAATGACAGGACTTTAAATATGTAGAGACTCCTTTTTTTTTAAATCAATGTAAAATCTTTGTGCTTTTATGTCAATATATGGTTACTGTGGTGGTATCTTAGAGATATATCTGCTTAGCTGACTTTTTTAAAGCAGTCACTGAGACCTTAACTAAAGCTTCGGGTTTTGGCCAATGAAGTGGCACTCACAAGTTTTACTTCTTTTAGGAGAGACAGAATTGCAAAGATGGGGGATGGCGTATTAATCTATGTCAGCTCCTCCCTACATGTCTCCTAGGCTGATGTCCGTAAGCTTGAGATCTCTGAATATGAGGCTCTATTTATCAAATTATTACTTAGAGGTACCAAACCACTCTACGTGGCCTGTTTATACAACCCTCCCCAAGTGGCTTCCTTCCTTGACTTTTGATACAGTAATGAAGACACTAGCAGATCAATCTCCTGGCAGACTAATCATCCTAAGAGATTTCAACCTAAACCAGGCTGTGGATACATAAACTGGGCTTAAAGCCAGCTGCTTGATGCTTGCCTTACACAAATTATCAGTGAGCCCACTAGACTTGATAATAAATCTGGATTCCTACATAGAAACATAGAATTTGATGGCAGATAAGTACTGCCTGGCCCACCTAGTTTGTCCATTTCCCTACCTGATGAATAAGCTTCAGATTCTAGTTAACCAGCAGCTTACTTCTTCCTACCCCCCAACTAGAATAGCTTTGTCTGTCCCATGCATTCTTGAATTCTCCCACTGTTCCTGATTCCACAACATCCTCAGGAAGGCTGCTCCATGCATCCACAACCCACTCCATGAAAAAATACTTGCTGACATTGTTCTTGCACATATCTTTTTCTGAAAGATGCTACTCTCTTGGACTTTGTTAATTCCCTTGAGGTACTTGAAAATTTCTATCATGTCCTCCCCACTCCTTTCTTCGAGGGTTTACATATTAAGCTGATTTAGTCTTTCTTCATATGTCTTCTGGTGCAGACCCTGCAACATTTTGGTTGCCCTCCTCTGAATAGCTTCCACTCTCTCTATGTCTTTGCGGAGATGGGGTCTCCAGAACTGCATGCAATACTCCAGATGAGGTCTCACCAACTGTCTGTACAGAGGGATAACAACTTTCTGTTTTCTACTGCAGATGCCTCTCCCTATGCATCTCAGTATCCCCCCCCCCAGCCCTCCTTACTGCCTTCTCACATTGCTTGTCCACCTTTTGGACATCTGACATAATTACTCCCAGGCCCCTTTCGATTTTTGTCATTGTTAGTAACAGAATTGGCCATACCTCAAGTAGAGTGGCAATGGACAGCACCAGGAAGTTCCTTACTGTACTTCCTGTATCAAAACTCAACACAGTGAGCCAGCCATTTGGGCAGGCACTGTTTAGTCACAGGTGTGCCCTCTTTTCCAGGGGTGAATGAGACAAAGTCCTTAGTATGACTGAGATAGAAATGCAGCATTGTGTGTACATCAAGTGTATGGAGCAATGCCTCACCTCTGTTAGCATGCTCAGGGTGATACACTGAAGGATTTATAGTCTGAGTCAAAGTGAAATCAGAAGCTTCTTTAGGCAAAAACAGTAGATTGGTACACAGTGACACCCTGTCCATGTGGCCTATCAAGTAAGGAGGCTCATGCATAAGGTATTGAAGCTGGAAATCCTCAAAGCAGAAGTAATGGCAACAAAAAATTGTATCTTCCAGGATAGGCAGTGCATTTCATAAGTCACAGCAGGCTCAGCTGGAGCCCAAGTCAACTGTTCAAAACTGAAATTAGTGTCCCAAGACTGAACCAATTTATGAACTGGGGGAAGCATGAGCAAAATACCCTTAAGGAATGTATAGGACACTTCCAGCTATGCCACCATGAACTGATCAATTTGGGCATGAAAGCTGAAATGGCAGCAAGGTACACCTTAATGGATGAGTACCAGAGTCCAGAATCAGACAGAGATGGGATGCAGACCAGTACAGTATTGACAGGACATTTGAATGGGTCCTCTGAATGGGAAGCACACCATATGAAGAAACACTTCCACTTCATTGAATAGTGGTGCTTTGTGGAAGGCTTTGTAGCACCCAGCAAGACATCAGCCAGCTGGGGGTGAAATCCTTAAATAGGCAATTCCTACTTCTTCAGAAGTCATACATGCAGATGCAGGGACCATAGGTCCAGATGGACCAGGGACCTTCTGTCCAGTGGCAGTAGACCCCAACAGTGGGAGCTGAACAGATATGTCCATTGCCAGATGCTGTACCAGAGGAAAGGAAACCATATTTGTCATGGTCAGAAAGGAGCCACTAGTATCTGGGTGGCCCTGCCTGCCTGCAGCTTGAGCAGAACCCTCTGAATGAGAGGTATTGGGGGGGAATGCATAAAGGAACCTCCCTTTCCAGGAGAGGGACAACATGTCATGCTAAAAAAAATGCCAGACTCTGGAGAGAAGGAGCAGAAATGCAGCAGTTTTGCATCGTGTGGGGATGCAAAAAGGTCCAACTCTGGATGACCCCCTTCTTGTGAAGAGGTCATTTACCATGGAGGTCAGCAGTTCTCATTTGTGTACTTGTGACTGTGACCTACTTAGCCTGTCTGTTAAGATGTTTTGGACACCTGGGAGAAACACTGCGAACAGTACCAGGCCATGAGACAGTGCCCAGTGCCATACTCTTATTGCTTGCTAATATATTTGACCAAAACGTATAATATGACCTGTGTTAAAATCCTTTATTGCATGATCAGTTGTTGGATTGTGTTTTTAAGCCCTTTAAAACTATTACTCACACTAAATTACCTGTTGCATGTACACATAAACCAGGGCTACTTAATAAGAGTCTGAATAAGTTCCTGTTTAAAATAATTACAGACCGTTTACTTGGCATAACAACATTTATTGCTTTAATATTTTTTTTATTACTTTAAACAGAGAACAAATTTACAAGCACAATAATACACTTCAGGTGTACAGTAAAAACATTTTGATGCACTTCCGCTGCACGCACAGCATCCCTGAGGCTTGCACTCAAAAACCTCCCCCCATTTCGTTTCATTTCATTTTAATAGTTTTACCAGGAACGTGGATGGGGTCTGAAGACACCTTTTCAATCACGCCTGGGGAAAGGGATTACAAAACATACCCCATTGTGTTTTGTTGCTTACGTGGCAACCCCTTCTAGAGATGTTTGAGTTGGACATTCTGGAGAACTTACCAAAATTATCACACACACTGGTGCCAAGAAGCTCCACAAGAAGCCATGTTCTAGTGATAGCCAGCAGCTACGTGGGAAATAAAAGATTAATTAGTAATGAAGGATGTTTATTCTAAAAAATGGTTTCAGCCTTAGATTTTGTTTTAAAATGCAACCAAAGATTAAGTTTTACACACAGGTTCTGATAAAACATTACTCTATAATCACAAGAAATAATAAAACGTAAGTATTACAGTCCGCTAACAATGCATAAACTTAAACCAACTTTTCTGCCAGGACTCAACAGGGAATTTGATAGATAAATGTGCAAATCAACAAATCATTATTTCTCAAAATATGAGCCACGTGAAAATATTGAGGACTGTGATGGAAAGGGTCTAACTGTAATTAGAAAATGGACTCTCTGATCTAGTATATAACTTAGCCATGCTTAAATGAAGCTGTAGCCCATGGAATAAAACTCTGATTGAATCTTACCATTTTCTCTACTTCAATTACCAATTTGCACATTTCCCTTAGATACATTATACATTCTAAATGGATTTTATACACAGACACTTTCATATACTGTACGTAAGAGCTGCAGAATATTCAAATTTTTACCTCACTGGCTACTTGAAATGGTGCAGGGTGGGGGTGCCACTAAACACCAGGAATTCTTGGATTAGGGCAGGGTTTTGTTGTCCATGGCAAGGTGATGGAGAGGGGCACTACACAGAACACCAGGGAAGTGTTGACTGAAGCTGGGTGAGAGACAGGGTAGCACTGGACATCAGGGACTGCTTAATACAGAGATGGGATGAGGGAAGGGGGGTACCTGTGCACACCATATCCTGCTTGATACAGGTAGGGAGTGAAGTTGGGCATGTCATTGTATTATTATTGGAACTGTTTGGCTCAAGTGGGCATAAGGGCTGGGAAAGGTACTGTGACCAGGTACTGCTTGCCATTAAAAGTACTTTGGCTGGCATCGTCTATACAAAGTAATGCATGTCTGTTATTAAAAGTCCCTTTTAAAATGTAAGTAAATTCACTGCAAAGAACTTGTTAAAATATCAGTTTGGGTTGAAGCTTAATGCCAGAGAAGTAAAGAAATCCAAGAACCCCAAGCAACCCCTCATGTGAGTGACCCCACAGCATGAGTGCCACAAAGCAGGAATCTGGTGTATGTCTATGTGGAATCTGGGGGCTTCTGCAGGGAGGACCACAGGTCATAGGCTATGCTGGTCAATGGAAGGTAGGTAAGTGTAAAAAGAGATATCAGTAAGGGTTTGCAACTGATCCTTATCTAAGGTCAGCATGTAAATGTATAACATACCAGGGGATTGCTAGGAAGGGCAGCCGACTCCTATCTGGGACCAGCATATAAAGATACTTCAGGCAGAGGAGTACAGTTGGCCCTTATATAGGGTCAGCTCATTTTCTTGAGACTAGGAAATTGATAAGGTTGTAGCTGGTCCCTATCTAGGGTCAGCTCACATTTGTATTGAGGTTCAAGGAAGCAGTAGGATGGTTGGAACATCTAGGGTTAGTTTTCTAGGCTAGCAAGGAACTGCATCTTTTGCAGGCATCCCTATCTGGATTTGATACAGAAGTTCCTGTCTGGAGGGTGAGTGGGCCAGGGCTCGGGAGCCTGTGGAGGAATAAGCACATATACAGGCATCAGGATAGTGGGAGGAGGGTGGTGTGCTGTAATGGTTGTGGGGCAGCAATCATCTTGGGGACAGTGTGGGTAATAGGGGCTGTGTAGAGTGCAGGAGCCTGGAGCACCTAAGGGCAGAGATTAGGCAGCACAGATGGGAGCAGGGGAGGCTGGAGTGGAGCATAGGAGAAGCAGGGCAGAGGAGAGAAAGGCAGATGGGGATGCCCAGTGGGGAGAGAGGTTGACAGGCAGGGGAGAAGTGTAGAGGGGATCCCTCAAGTTCCGTGGGAAGCCCTACCTTGAAGGGTGGGGGAGACCAGGGAGAGGGAATGGCAAGTGGTGGAGGAAAGGGGAGATTATGAGAGGGGCAACCAGAGTGGCAGCGTTCAAATGTTTGCCTTAAGGAATACATTTCATCCACTGTCTAGAAGAAAGGTGGGGAGAAAAGGAGGTTGGGAGACAGTTTGGGCACAGGCAGTGGGGTCAGGGGAGAAGGACAGGAGAAGGGGTAGGACAGTACAAAGTAGTCACAATAGGTAGGGAAGGAAGAAAGAACATGGAGAGCACAGTAGGAGTTGGGAGGAAGGAGGGGAAGGTGATAACAGGGGGGAAGGAGAGGGTGTGTGGGAGGTCAGAAAGGAAAGGTCATTGAGGGGGTGGAAGGGCAGAGGAAAGGGAAAGTAGGGGCTGTTGAGGGGGTTGGTCAAGCAGGGATTGGGGACAATAAAGGCGGGATAGTGCCCATGATGGAAGGGGAGAAGATGGGGGCAGAAGCTTGTAAGTCAGTTTGAGAAGAAAAAAAGACAGTCAGAAATGGGAGGATGGAAGTATAGTAATCCTGGTGAGGTGAGTGTAATACAAGAAAGGTTCAGGGTGGTGGGGAAGACCTGCAGAGAGGCAGTCAGATCACTTGCATTCCTGGAGGTGTTACCAGTACCAAGAGCCCTAATGGTCAGGAAGAAAAGGACAGAGGAGTTCAATGACTGTCTGAGGGAGCAGAGCAGGAAGGAAAGGAATGACTGTATTGGGGGCTGGGGTAAACCTGCTCAGGTAAAACACTTTTTGTACTGGAAAGAAAGCACCTCAGTAAAGGGGGGACCAGAGTCCACAGGGACAAGCTTGAGGGGTATATAAACAAATAATTTAAACTACTGGGGGAGACATGTGGGTTTATAGGTCCCAAGTCTCTGGGAGGAGGAAGTCAGCAGACCTCCCCTCATGCTATTAGAGGGGACTTGAGGGTAGAGGTGGAGAAGAAGTAAGGGGGTTACAAGCGGGGTTCAGGGGGTACAGGCAAAGGGAAGTAATGAGAAAGGCAGGTGGCCAGAAAAGGAACAAGGCTCAGGATCTAGGTGGAAGGTGATATCACTGATTGCACGAAGTCTTGGAAACAAGATGGATTGCCAGCAGGCATTATTCACGGAGAGGGGAGTGGACATTGCAGTGGTCACGGAGACATGGGGCACACCTAACTATAACTTGGACCTCTCGGTCCCTGGGTTTACATTATTCAGGAGGAACAGGGAAGTAGGAAAAGGGGGAAGGGTGGCAGTTTACATCAGGGAGGATATAACTTGTGTGAGGTGGGAGTCAGAAGAGAGGGAGAGTGGAAGCAGTGTATTTTCAGTTACTCTTGAATACAAGGAGGAAGGTGAGGTTTGGGGTGGTTTACAGATCACCAAACCAGGAGGAGAAAAGAAACAGGGAATTGAACTCTGAAATAAATATTGCTACATAATAGTTAAGTAGTATTAGTGGGAGATTCAAACCTACCCTGGGTGGATTGGACAGTACCGGCCATGACCTGTGCCAGGAGTCTGGTGATCCTAGTTGTACTGCAAGGTGGATTCCTGACACTGGGAATCACATAATCTGCCAGAGAGGGGGGGAAATCCTTGATCTGGTGCTGTTTAATGGTGACCATGTCCAGGATATGAGGTCTAGGAGCCCCTGGGTGGGAGTGACCGTTGCACAGTGTGGTTCCAGTTGGACATGGGTAGGGGAAAAAACCCCCAATAAGACTAAATTCTTGGATTTTAGAAAGGCAGACTTCAGAAAGATGGGCAAGCTGCTAAGAAGTTATTTGGCAAGCAGTGTTGGGTAAGTTTTTTTTACTTTCTATTACTTTTGAAACTTGTTCTGTGTAAGTTTCAGTAGTTGTCAGCAAGGGATGGAGAAGTACTAGAAAATGTAATACACCTTACAGTTACAGCTATTTCTTTCTTTTTACACAAAAGTAATATGTAACGGTAACTGATTAAATTTATTTGAAAGTAACTAGTAACTAACCTATTACTTTCAAATAAATGTATTCTGTTACAGCTACTTATTAATTTTGTATTGTTTTTGTACAAAAAGAAAGAAGTAACTGTAAGGTATATTACTTTTTCTAGTACTTCTCCATCCTTGCTAGTGAGTCCACAGAGCTTCCTGGAATAAGTTTCCCTAAGTAATAGAAAGTAATAGAAAAAGCAACTTGCCCAACACTGCAGTCAAGCATCCGAGGGGATATGGGGGTGGAACAAGGGTGGTCTATCATCAAGGAGGGAACAATGGGAGCCACAAGGGAATGCATTAAACTCAAAGGGAAGAACTCTAGTGCTAAAGCACCCAGCTTGTTTAGCGCAGAGGTAGCCCAGGCAGTAAGGGATAAAAAGTCAGCTTACAAGAAGTTCAGGAGGACTCAGAGGGAGGAAGACAGGGGACTACCTGAAGCTGACTAGTGTAGCAGGTAGGGTATTCTGATGGGCTAAGGCTCAGGAGGTGCTGCAGCTAGCTGAGGAAATTAGCAATGGGAAAGGCCTTTTTTTTTGCTTTATTAATGAGAGCGGAGACAAGAAAGATGGGATTGTTAGGCTCAGGAAAGGAGGCAGGTGGGTAGAGGAGAACGGGGGCAAAGCAGAAGTGCTGAACGAGTACTTCTGTTCAGTCTTCACCAGGGAGAGAGATGGACTGGTTCCAGCAGAGGAAGGAGATAAGATGGAGGGGAGTGAGTATGGGTGTTTTGATGGAGGTGGACAGGGTGAGGACAGGGTTGGTAACATTGAGGGTAGACAAACCCCCAGGCCCAGATGGTATACACCCTTGGGTGCTGAGGGAGCTGGCAGAGCAGCTTGCAGGTCCCTTGGCTGACCTGTTCAATAGTTCATAGGAGTCGGGTGTGGTACCATGGGACCAGAGAATGGCACATGTAGTGTTCCAGCATAAGAGTGGTCTGAAGGACTACCTGGGGGATTACAGACTGGTCAGTCTGACCTCAATCGTATGCAAGCTCATGGAGACCATACTTAAGGAAAGGTTAGTAGAGTATCTGAAAGAGATTGATCTCCAGGATGAGCATCAACATGGGTTTATCGGAGAGAGACTGTGTCAAACAAATCTGTTTGACTTCTCTGGCTGGGTTACTAAAGCAGTGGACAGGGGCCAAGCTATTGACATACTTTACCTGGACCTCAGCAAGGCCTTTGACTTGGTACCCTACAAGAGGTTGATCAGGAAATTGGTGGATCTATGGGTTAGGGAGGGAGAAGTTGACCAGCTGGCTGCAAAACTGGCTGGGGGGGCAGGACTCAGAGCATGGTGCTGGTAGGTGAGCTCTGCAGCACAAGGGAGGTCATTATTGGGGTCCCACAGGGCTCGATGCTCAGACCAGTGCTTTTCAATGTCTTTATCAATGATATTACGGATGGCATTGGGGATGGCATTAAGGGCAAAATCTGCCTTTTTGCAGATGACACCAAGCTCTGTGGGAGGGTGGACACAGTAGATGGGGTACAGGACCTAAGGAAAAATCTGAAAAGCTAGAGTGGTGGTCTGAGATTTAGCAACTTGGCTTCAGTGCAAAGAAATGCAAGGTTATGCACATTGGAGCCAAGAACCCGAGCCAGGGCGTGGTCCACATATCTGCATCTGAGGAGGAGATGGACCTGGGGGATGGTCACTTGTGACCTGAAGCACTCAACACAATGTAGGAAAGTGGCAGCCCAAGTAAAAAATGGTGGGCTGCATTGCCAGGGGGATCAGCAGTAGGTGAGTGGAGGTAATTCTGTCCTGTACAGGTCATTGGTGAGGCCATACCTGGAGTACAGTGTACAGTGCTAATGCCCATGCCTTACGCTCTGGCCAGAGCTGATAGGGCTGCAGCCAAGGCATTTGGGGTAAAAATATTGAAAATTACCAAAGTTATGAGCCTGCATTAGCAAAATTTAATGTAGGCTCATAAATTTGTTGTTTTGCAATATCTTTACACCACATTTTCAAAATATCCTTGTTATGACCCTGCCTCATGTAGAAGGGCAGAGAAAATGTTCAACTCCTGGGCTAAAGATGATTTCATGCAGGGACTGCAACATCACTTTTCAGGCCAGATTTGCCTCATGTCAGTGCAATTGTTCATGAGCCGGGGTCCCAAAAAAGGCATGTTCAAAATGTGGGCCAAAAATATACAAAAATGGCCAAGTTATGCCAATAAGTTCAAAGCACCATTGAAATACATTGAACCGCATACCTGTTTCTTCAGTTCGAGGTCCAGTTTTGAAGACTAAAGACGTGTCTTCAGTCCAGAGAGGATTACCACATTGGATCCCCGATGGGTAAGGAAGGGCTTGGGGTGTGTGGGGTGCTGGGTGCTGAGTGGGAGGGTCAGGTGGGGGGACAGAAACAGTTGCAAAAGGCATGACTAGATGGTTATCTTTTTACAGGGTTAAAAAACAAGCATTTGTCAATGCCAAATGTTGATTGCGTTGGTCTGTTGAGCTCGCTCAGGGACCCTCTGTCACTGGCTCAGTCTGTTTGTCCCAGTGCTGCAGGCTGCTCTTTTGTACTGGGCTGCTGCCTGCGTTGGCACCTTGTTCCGCTGAGGAAGAAATCCACAGATGTCCCAACAGAGCTCCATTGAGGTTGCTCACTCCCCCTCTCTCACTCGCTCATTCTGTTTCTCCTGGTGCTGCAGGCTGCCCTTTTGTACTGGGCTCCTGCCTGTGTTGGTGGCTTTTTCTACCCACAAAGAAATCCACAGCTGTCCTGACAGAGCTCCGTTGAGGTCGTTCACTCCCCCTGTCTCACTCACTCATTCTGGTTCTCCTGGCGCTGCAGGCTACCCTTTTGTACTGGGCTCCTGCCTCTTGGTGCCTTTTTCTGCCCACAAAGAAATCTGCAGCAGTCCCGACAAAGCTCTGTTGAGCTCGCTCACTCCCCTTCTCTCACTCACTCATTCTGTTCTGCCGGCGCTGCAGGCTGCCCTTTTCTACTGGACTCCTGCCAGCGTTGCTGCCTTCTTATGCCCACAAAGAATTTGCAGCAGTTACAATACATCTCTGTTGAGCTCACTCCCTCTCTCATTCTGGTTTTCCTGCCACTGCAGGCTGCCCTTTTGTACTGGCCCCCTGCATGCATTGCTGCCTTTTTCTGCCCACAAACAAATCTGCAGCAGTCCCAACAAAGCCCCATTGAGCTCAGTGACTCCCTCTCCTTCACTCGCTCGTTCTGTTTCTCCTGGTGCTGCAGGCTGCCCTTTTGTACTGGGCTCCTGCCTGCATTGGCAGCTTTTTCTGGCCAGAAAGAAATCTGAAGCAGTCCTGACACAGCTCCACTGAGCTAGCTCACTCCCCCTCTGTCACTCTCGCATTCCATTTGTGCCGGCGCTGCAAGCTGGCCTTTTGTACTGGGCTCCTGCTTGCGTTGCCGCATTTTCTGCCCACAAAGAACTCTGCAGCAGTCACACTAGAGCTCCGTTGAGCTCGCTCACTACTGCTCTGTCACTCACTCGTTCTGTTTCTCTTGGCGCTGCAGACTGCGTTTTTGTTTGGGCCTCCTGGCTGCATTGGCGCCTTTTTCTGCCCACAAAGAAATCCCAGCAGTCCTGATAGAGCTCCGTTGAGCTCACTAAGTCCCCTTGTGTCACTCGCTCGTACTGTTTGTCCCACTGTTGTAGGCTGGCCTTTTGTACTGGGACCCTGCCTGTACTGACGCCTTTTACTGTCCACAAAGAAATCCGCAGCAGTCCCGACAGCGCTTCGGTGAGTTCGCTCACTCCCCCTCCCTCACTCGCTCTCTCGTTCTGTTTCTCCCAGTGCTGCAGGCTGCCCTTTTTTACTGGGCTCTTGTGTTGGGGGCTTTGTCTGAACACAAAGAAATCCGCACTAGTCCCGACAGAGCTCAGTTGAGCTTGGTCACTCCCCCCTCTCACTCGGTCGATCTCAATCTGTCCCAAACACTGATTTCCTAGAGTGACCATGCTACTGTCTGGCAGGAGTGCAAAAACATATTTTAGCCAGGATGTGAAAAATGACAAGTGTAGTGTTCATAAGGAGTTATGAAAAAATGCCACAGTTGAAAATGTGGCATGACAGTATTACAAATTTGCGAAGTTACAAGGGTGCGTGGAAACAGTTCAATGCACGCTTGTAACACAGTCATGTTATGGAGTTTCGTCACCAAATTTTCAACATAGGGATGTTAGGACCTCTGCTTATGAACAGTGCCACTGTCATTTTCTTAATCTGACCCGAACACTGATTTTCCACAGTGACCACGTTATTCTGCATCAGAACTGTGAAAACACATTTTGGTCAGGATGTGTAAAATGACAGCTATACTGCTTATAAGGAGGTGTGAAAAATGGCACTGTTGAAAATCTGTGTGACAATATTACAAATCTGCGAAGTTACAAGGGTGCGTGGAAAGTGCAACGCGCACCTTGTAACACAGTCAACTGAAGGGCTATCATCACCAAATTTTCAACATAGGCATTTTAGGACCTCTGCTCATAAACAGTATCATTGTCATTTTCTTAATCTGTCCTGAACAGTGATTTCCTACAGTGAACGCTCTATTCTGCGCTAGAAGTGCGAAAACACATTTCAGCCAGGATGGGAAAAATGACAGCTATACTGTTCATAAGTAGGTCTGGGAAAATGGCAATGTTGAAAATCTGGAGTGAAAATACTATAAATTCATGAACTTACGAGCATGCGTGCCAACTGCGTAATGCACGCTCGTAACACAGTCATTTTATTGAGTATCATTGCCAAATTTTCCACATAGGCATTTTAGGACCTCTACTCATGAACAGTGTCACTGTCATTTCCTTAATCTGTCCTGAACACTGATTTTCCACATCGACTGCGCTATTCTGCGCTGGAAGTGCGAAAACACATTTTGGCCATGATGTGAACAATGACAGCTATACTGCTCACAAGGAGGTGTGATAAAATGTCAATGTTGAAAATCTGGCATGAAAATATTGTAAATTTGCAAAGTTACGAGCGTAGGTAGCAACTGCATAGCACACTAAATAAAACAGTCATTTTGATTTTTCCAAATTTGCAACATAGGCTTTCTGAGAGCCCACCTCATGAACACTGGCACTGTCGTTTCATTAATCATCCCCATAGGGTGATTCTGTACAGTGACCATAAAACCACCTTTCGGGGCCAAGTAACACCAAGACAGTTCAAGAATTCATGAGGAGGGGTCCCAAAAACTCCATGTTGAAAATTTGGTGAAAAAATTCCCAAAAATGCCCGAGAAATGCACTAAAGTTGAAAAAACCCTATTTATTACATTATACAGCTTACCGGCATTTCCTCAGTTCATGGTCGGCTTTGAAGAGTGCAGACGTGTTCCCGGTCCAACGAAGGTAAGTATGGGGTGGGGGTGTGTGGGAGGCAGGGTGCACAGTGGGTGGGTGCAGGTTGTGGGTGGGGGCAGAAGCGAGCCCGAGGACAGTTTTTTTTTCAGGACCAAAACCAAAAGGCGTCACAGGACAGTTTTTCCTTTCACAGGGGGCATCTGGCATGCTGGGGTGGGCTCCCAGCATGCCAGAAGGTGTTCTGGTTTGGGGGGCCAGCAGTAGCCTGACAGGGGACTGGGCACCCCGTCGGCAGGAACTAAAGGGGTTCATTATGCCGACAGGGATTGGGCACCCATCGGCAGGAACAAAATGAGGGGTGTTTTCATTATGCCGACGGATTGGGCACTCGCCGGCAGGAACAAACGGGAGGGTTCATTATGACGACAGGGATTGGGCACCCCATCGGCAGGAACAAAACGGGGGTTCATTATGCTAACGGGATTGGGCACCCCGCTGGCTGGAACAAAATGATGGGGGTTACAGAATGTCGGGCCGAGTCGGCAAGTAAACACAGTTGGGGGAGGTTATATTGTTTGTGAACACGGTGGCAAGCCGCCGCCATGTTCACAAACAATATCAGGGGTGTCACGTCCCGCCCTGCAATGACAGGTCGCTCCCTCATTGCAGTGGATGGCTGACGCTGCAATGATGAGGCAGCCCCTGATTGCAGCGGATACTTTTTTAGAAGGTTGTGGCACGCTGGCTGAAGTAGTGTCAGCAGCAGCATGCCATGGCATTGGAGAACAGGGGACAAGCCTTTGTAGGCTGTGGGGGCATTGGACACAACAGTGCCACCCCTCCATAACCTGCTTGTGGAGAAAGCTTATGCAATATGTTTCTTGCGCATGCGCACAATCAACATAAAAATGAGGATTCTGAATTGCAACACTGGAGGATTGGGCACCCCCAGTGTCACTGTTCTGTTTCGGGAGGGGGGTAATGTCCAGATTGTGGCACTGGGGGATTGAGCACCCCCAGTGTCATGCTTATGTTTCTGGGGGGGCTGAGAGGGACGGCCATGTGGGGATATCTGTAAAAAATCAATGGTCATGCGGAACATGGCACACACTGCCATGTCCAAGATGGTCAC
Source organism: Neoceratodus forsteri (assembly GCA_016271365.2). Taxonomy (NCBI): domain Eukaryota; kingdom Metazoa; phylum Chordata; order Ceratodontiformes; family Ceratodontidae; genus Neoceratodus; species Neoceratodus forsteri. The sequence goes on from JADMNL010000033.1 coordinate 131,445,103, forward strand.
TGCACTGTACTTGCATATGCTAGTAGCTGTGCATGGGCAATACAGTTTAGCAGCCATCTTTGGACACAGCAGAGTGTGCCATGTTCTGCCATGACTGCTGACAGAGTGAAAATAGTGCAGTGCAACTACCAAAGGAGACAGCGAGCAGAGTGCTTCATGGATTCGTAAGTAACTGTGGTGTAACTCCAACACACTGTCTGGTCAGAAGGAATGGCTGAGTCCTTTTTTGATAGTAAGAGGTCTGCAGAGCTATGCCCACTGCAGCCCTAAAAAGAGTAGCAAATGAGGTGGGCGTCTGAATCATGGCACTGTCCGAAACAGCGACGGGATATGGGTGAAAACCCGAAAGGCAAGGAGGCAAGGAGGGTGACCGGATGTGGTGGGGCGGGCGACCCTAGCGACAGGATATCACTACATGTAGGCATGCATGGGGGGGAGAGTGAGCATGGTGAGCATGGCCTGGGAGGGGGCAGAGGGATGTAGGGGGTGGCGCTGCAGTCGGTTGCCAAACTGCACAGTGGCGTCAGGGGTTGGCCTCCGCTTGCAGTGCTAGGGTTCTGGATTCAGGTCTGGGTCCAGGCGCTACTGTGCTTTTCTTGCGCCCGGCCCAAAATTTTATTTTTTCTGCTTTTGCACCCCCTCCAACATGTACCCCCCTGGAGTTGAGAATCCTTACAGGGGGGTGCTGAGGCACAGCCCCCAAAGAAAGCAAGTATTTTTAATCCCCGCACCATTTTTCCATGCACTGGGTTGTCAGGTGGCAAAACTGTTTTGCCGCCCCCTGACACTGCACCCTGTGGGTCGCCTTTCACGGGTGCTGACATCACATAGAACCCTAAAAGGACATAAACCTGCTGGAGACAGTCCAAGGGAGGGCAACTAAGATGATCATGGGCCAGCAGGGTGGGGACGTATGAGGAGAGGTTGGAGACCTTGAACATGTACTCCCGAGGGAGGTGAGAGGAGAGAAAGAGAGAGAGAGAGAGAGAGAGAGAGAGGAGTTATGGTTGAAACCTTCAAATATCTGAAATGAATAAATAGGATGAACAATGAGGGTCTCTTCAAGCTCAGTGGGAATCGAAACATGTGGGGACATAGTCTCCAGTTGGAGGGGGGAAGTTGAGGAGAGAGAGAGGCTAGGAGGCACTCCTTCATGGAAAGGGTGGTGGCAGGTTGGAGTGGTCTTCCCGAGACAGTGGATTCATTGAAAATAGTAGGCAGCTTCAAGAGGAGCTGGGATAGAGTTAAGGGGAAAATAAAGGTTGGGGAGTAGAGGGAAAGCTGATTGGGGAGGGGGGCCAGGGTCAGTAGCTGATGTTGAGGAACTTACCATATGAACAGACTCAACAGACCTAATGGTCTTATTTTGCTGGCTTCATCATATGTCTGCATATTCATATGAAATGCGACTTTAGGGTAAAAAAGTCTCTGGAGCCTTGGTGAATCCGTGGGATGGTGTTTTGTGGGCTTTGAATGAATGTGTGATGCAGGGTTGGCTGCATTAACTTTGGCACCCTCTCATCAGTTATTGGGCTGTGTGCGTATTTTTCTGTACTATAAAAGACATTGCAAATGTTTGGGCAATACCAGCACTGCATTGCTTGATCTTTCAAAGCCAGAAAAACACCATCCCACAGATTTACCAAGGCATAGGGGGTATCTTTTTTACCCTAACAACCCATTTCCTTACCTTTGCAGCATTACGTTTCAACCTTAGCTGATGCTTTAACATTGTTTTTTGCAGTGACTATAGGGATTAAACGTACAACCGTTACCAACTTATTCTAAGCCCCACAGTTAAAAGTAAGGAGAGCAAGTTTTAGAAATAAAAGAAAAAGTCCAAATATATGATGCAATAAATTATTTCATGGAGTCTAAATATCTGTTTGGTGCAAGAAGTTTATCTCCAGAGTTAATTGAAAGTAAAATAATTATATCTATGTTCATGTAATCAAATCAGTAGCCTGTACTGGTTGTGTCTGCAACCCTCATCCATGTGTTAGTAACAGCAGCAACGAGGAATCAAAAAGAGAAATTAACTTAGCAGGACAATATCATAGGTATTCTTTTTATATAAAGAGTGCTATTGTCAGTGAGAACATTTCTTCCCTGAGTAGTTCTGCAAGCATCTGCAAGTAGTGGCATTGCACAGCAGATCAAAGTCAATATTATATTTTAAAAAGTCTTGTGAAAGGAAGGAAAATCACTTAAAAAGAAACATTGGTAGAGATTCCCAAAGAATTGTGCTCAGCGCAACTCAGTTGCACCAGCAGAAATGAGATGTGCTGAGCCCAAACTTTGGTATTCACAGAAGATGTGCCATAAGATGGCGCATCTTCCAGGTTGGGCTGGGAAATTAATGGGCCAGTGCATCTCCACATGTGCTGTGCCCAAGGTGGGGATTCACAGCCCAAGACATGCAAATGGGGCCATTAGGCATGCAAGGCACAATGGGGCTATTTGCATGTCATTACGGCCCTATTTGCATGACCCTTGCATGGATGCACCCAGCAGAATGCACCGGGCACCCTGCAAGGGCTGAGAGCAGAAAAAAAAAGAACACCAACCCATGGTAGTTTACTGGTCCTTCCCTCCCTGCCTGTATCCCCAAGCATCATAAAATTCACCCATCATTGGGGACACGGGCAGGGAAGGGGTACCACTAGACTACCAGGGATTGTTTATAATTGATTTCTACATGATTGGGGATACAGGCAGGAGAGGGGTACCACTAGACTACCAGGGATTATTACGGGTGATTTCTACATGCTCAGGGATCTGGGCCGGGGGCAATGGACTGTCAGGCTGCTGTCTTGCTGTCTGCAGTACTATAGCCTGCCTGAGGCGGACACCCACCAAGGTTTAATTTTGTAGACGTAACTTTGGGAGGCGCATCTTCAGACTCTGTTCAAGATGCACCTTACAGGTGGGTTGTGAATAGGGATGCACCCCATAAGTATGGGCACGCCCCCTGCATGCCCCTCCAGATGTACCACATACCATTATAGGTGGCTCATCTCTGCCCTTTGAGAATCGTGCTTGGGCACAACTCCGGGATGCACCTGTGCATCTCAGATGTGCTGGGTGCATCCATTTTGTGATTCTCCCCCATAAAGTATGAATTTTCTTTTAATTAAATAACTTTCAATTTGTGCAGTAGAGTAGCTTTAATATTCGTCCAGTACTATATTACTTCACTTTCAAATACCCTTGTTTTTTCCTCTGCTAGGATCCCTGGTGTAGCTTGCTTTTTCCCCACCTGAGATTCACTTATAATAATTGAATAGTTCCAGTATGCAGGAGTAAGAGGCTCACAGCACAATTTACACTGAGGAGCCTCCACTCAACTGATGTCACCAGGTTCTAGATCTGATCGATAATTACAAGCATAACAAATATCAGATCAAAAAAGCAGCATCAACACCCAATTACATGCTTACTGTACTCCAATAGATTTTACCCGGTCTGCTGTTTGCTGTTTGCAGCAAAGGTGAACAAGAAGTTGAGATGTATATCTAGGGGGATCAGTAGTAGGAGAGAGGAGGTTATACTGCCCTTGTACTGGTCACTGGTAAGGCTGCATCTAGAGTATGGAGCTCAGTACTGGTGCTCACACTCTAAAAGGACATTAACCTGCTGGAGAAGGTCCAGAGGAGGGCTACAAAGATATTAGCTGGTCAGCAGGGTAAGGCATGTGGGAGAGGTTGAGGGCACAGAGCATGTACTCCCTAGAAGACAGGAGAGAGGGACATGATTGGGACCTTCAAGTACTTGAAAGGGATCAATAAGGTTGATGGGAGTCTCTTAAAGCTGAGTGGCAACCTTAACATGAGGGGGTGCAGTCTGAAGTTGGAGGGTGGGAGGTTTAGGAGGGAAGTCAGGAAGCACTTCTTCACAGAGAGGATGGTGGGCACTTGGAATGCGCTGTTGGAAGAGGTAATCTCATTGAAGACAGTGGCAGCTTTAAGAGGTGCTGGGACAGGCATGGGGGAAGGCAAAGATCATGGGTAGAGAGGATTGGAGGACTGGGGAGGGAGGTAGGGACATTAGCTCAAGCTGTGGACACTGCAGTAAGAGCAGACTTGATATACCAAATGGCCTTCTTCCGTTGGTTTCTTCGTATGCTCATATGTATCTGTTTCTTGGGCAAAGCTAATCATGATGGTTGAGAGAGTCAAATTTCAATCAGCCCTACTGTCTTCCACAGTGAGCATATTTGCATGGAGTCATTAGAAAGTTTCCAGTTCAGCCAGAAACATAGTTTATCGCCAAAAACTCCTATAACCTAGTTGGGATTTAAAGAGCATTTGTGATATATGACTGCATGGCAGTAGAGAATTCTGTACCTGCATAGAAGCGATGTTACCAACAGAAGCCAAATAAACTCAAGAATGCTTCAAAAAACCAAAACACTCACTGTTTTTCAGTGCCATATCCTTTGGGGTGTACAGATGCCGAGAGGATTACAATCACTAACGGGAGGCCATAGCCAAATGCAAACATGTATCTTTTTTTCAGGCTATTGGTGTCGAAGACTTGGACTACCATGAGGTAGAGCTGGACTCCCTCCAAGCACATCCAGGTAAAGGATGTCAAAAAGAAGTAATGCAGGAACCCAGCAACAACACTGCAGCCAGTCTGAGGAAAAGAAACCAAGAAAATATCCACACTACATGTCTCATTTTCCTTTTCCTTGCATCACTGAGGTAAGAAGTGTCTGGTGTCACAGCTGACATTAGATAACTCCTGTTGTCACAAGGAAAATGGTGGAATAACATATTTATAGACACATTTCAACTTGTACTGCATATATTACCTGTGTTTAGATTCCCTTTTTCTACACAACTGCACAGTTTAACTTGAAAACAGGATCACTGGCCCCTAGACTTCAGCTGCTCTGGTTCCTTGTCTACACCACACATCATAGTCCTGTTCATGAACATACGGACATCTGAACATACAAAATTACCATCAGAAAAAGGTCCACAGGTCAATCAAGTCTGCGGATTGTGCAGCTCTTAGTTTCATATTACTACAGCTGCCCCAGCCCCACCCAAAACCCTCCTTCCTCCCTTCCTAGTCTTCCCCCCTTTGTGTTCTTGTCTTTACTAATCCTGCTCTTGACTCTGTCCCAACCCCACTTAAAGCTATCCACTGTCCTCAGTTCAACTAACTCCTCTGGCAGTGTGTTCCATCTCACCACCATTCTCTCTGTAAAGTAATGCCTCCTCATCTCCTCCTAAGCCTTCCCCTTCCAGCTTCAGACTGTGCCCCCTAGTGACCCTTCCTCCCTTTAAGCAGAACAATCCTCCCTCTCTGACTTTGTTTATGCCTTTTAAGTACTTAAAGGTTTCTAACTTGTCTCTTCTTTCCCTTCTCTCTTCTAGTGAATACATGTTGAGCTCCCTCAATCTTTCCTCATACAGCAACTCCCCCAGTCCCATGATCATTTTTGTAGCCCTGCGCTGCATCCCCTTCAATAATCACACATCTTTCTTGAGGTATGGGCACCAGTACTGCACACAGTACTCCAAATGTGGCCTCACCAGTGATCTATACAAGGGCAGGATGGCCTCCTTCTTTCTAGAGGCGATCCCTTTGGCAATGCACCCCAGCATCCTATCTGCCCTTGCTGCTTCCCTCCTACACTGTGCTGATACCGTCATGTCCCCTATGACTATTACCCCGAGGTCCTGTTCCTCCTCTGAAGCTGTTACCTGCACTCCCCCCAGCCAGTAGCTGGTTCTGGGATTTCTTGCTCCAGATGCATGACCTTGCACTTCTTAGCATTAAACCCAACTGCCACCCTTAGACCAGTGTTTGAGTTTAGCTAGGTGCTACCCGGTGCCTGCCTCTCTTCCTTATTGTCCACTTTTGCACAAATCTTAGTGTCGTCTTGAACAGGTTGATCTTACTCTTGACCCCTCTGCAATGTCTCCAATAACATTGAACAAAAGCAGAGCACAGCACTGAATCCTGCAGTACTCCATTTGTTACTGGCCTTGGCTTGGATGTCTCCCCTTACAGCTATCCTCTGTTGTCTGCCCTTGCAACCAGCTCTCAACTCACCCCACCAGTTTCTCCCTCACCTCCATGTAACTTAGCTTGCTCATTAACCTCCTGTGGGGCTCAGAGTGAAAGGCTTGCTGAAGACCAGGTACAGAACATCCACAGTATGGCCTTTGTCAACCTCCCTAGTGACCCGGTCAAAGAGGTTGATCAGGTTAATTTGGCATGATCTTCCCGAGACAAACTCACGCTGTCTCTCATCCTGTAGACCATTACTATTGAGAAAGGTTATCAACCTCTCCTTTAGAATGGTCTCCATCAAGTTCCCCACTATGTAAGTCAAGCTTACTGGTCTGTAGTTGCAAAGATGGTCCTTGGGTCCTCTTCTGTGAAGGGGCACCACATGAGCCATCCTCACAGTCTCTTGTTAGCTTCTCTATCTCCAAGGAGTTATTGAAGAGGTCCATCAGAGGGCCTGCCAACACCTCCGCCAGTTCCTTCGGGACCCTTGGGTGTACACCGTCTGGTCCTGCTGCCTTGTCTACCCGCAAGGCTTTAACGCCCTTAAAAACTCTATCCTCTTGGATGACCCCATCTGTTATCTCTGCCCCCCTTCACCTTTGCCCCTTTCCCCTGTGGTATTGGTCCATCCCTTTCTTTTGTGAACACCGAGCAGAAGTACTCATTGAGTGCCTCTGCCTGTTTTTTCCCTTGTTCCGCCCATCCCCCATCCCTCTTGATTCTAACAATGTCATCTCTACAACTCCTCTTCTCCCTTATGTATTTAAAGAACCCCTTTTCCCCCCTCTCTGATCCCCCTGAGCCAACTTCAGCTCCATTACTACCTTGGTTGCCCTGACTAACCTGGTCACCTCCTAGATGCCTTTGTGAACACCTCTCTATCCTCCTCACACCCCGATTTTTGAACTTAATGAAGGCCAATCTTTTTCTCTCACCTTGCACTCCACTTCCTTGCTGAAGCCAGCTAGGTTTTTGGACCTGCTGAGATCATGATAATTTCTACAGCATCGGATTGTGATGTAATACACAGAAGATTGTGATGGAATCTATTGGGCAGTGAACCTGTTTTCATGTTAAGTTACAAAATATAATCAATGTGTTTACAAATTGCATTGTTTCAAATTTTTTGTTTCTTCTTTGGCATTAGGTGCTTTCTAAGGCCCAGCTACAGTTTCTGAAAGCTGTTTTCATAACCAGTTTAAGTCCAAATCATGTGCTAACCAACTATCGAAACTGCGAGTGCGTGAGTGATAAATCTAGGTGCTGACTGATAGTGACAAAACAGAGCAAAGAAAGTTGGAAGGACCCACTAAGGAAGCAGCACATTGCATTAATGGACAACTCTCTATTATATAAATTTTGCATGGGAAGTGTGTATAATGAGGGATTTTATACACACTTGAGGTGTGCGATGCCCCATAAATCCTGAGGGGTTTATCAGGGAATCACACACCAAGGGTGCATAAAACCTCATTTAGACACTTCCCTGTTTTATATTTTATGTTTACTGGTTCTTTGGGTTTTAAACAATGTCACATAACCTCACCTCCCCATGCTCAGTCCCACCACGGCTCCTGTAAATTAGAACTAGTAGAAGTCAATCCGCAGTAAGGAACAACATTTTTTAAGTTTAAGTGTTTTCAAAGGTAACTGTTTTTCACTCAACAGTCAAACGTCTCTGTTGGTTAAGGATTTTGTCTCACTCAGCTGTGTTCTGTTTCGGGGTTGCTGCTCTTCCAAGAATTTAAGAAAGTCCATTTCATTTGATGGTGAAAAATGAGATGAAATTGCCATATTTTTATTGTGTTTCTTTGACAATTTTGTAGTAAAACTATGCCCTTGCTTTTCTTTGTTTTAGTTGAAGAAGTCTGTGGCAGTTTTTCTGTGACAGCGTGAGCGACCTGCCCGCGTGAAGAGAGAGCCTGGTAAAGCTGTTTCCCTGGCAAGGAAGCTCTTTTGAGAAACTGTGCCCGGCTTTCATGTCCTTGAACTGCTAAGAAGCATGTCATTTGTGCTGGAGATTTTCCTGAAAGAGCACACGCGAATGGCCAGTGGGAGGACAGACTCTAGAACAGGTGCTCGGGTGCAGTGAAAGCTGTTTTTGGAAAGGTGGTTAATGGAACTCCGTTATTCACATGTGTGAATAATGGAGTTTGAGAGGTTATGCCAGTGACTGATTATTGTCACTAGCCAGTAAATATATAACGCTTAAAAACTCTAGATTTATACCAATTATGTTTTAAATTTGTTTTCTAGTTATTTGTTTTACTTTCCCCTACTGTTGATCTACTAAATATTGTAGATAATGCAGCAATTATTTCACTGAGTCTTTCAAAACAGGGAATTGAACTCTGAAATAAATATTGCTACATAATAGTTAAGTAGTATTAGTGGAGATTCAAACCTACCCTGGGATGGATTGGACAGTACAAGCCATGACCTGTGCCAGGAGTCTGGTGATCCTAGTTGTACTGCAAGGTGGATTCTGACACTGGGAATCACATAATCTGCCAGAGGGAAATCCTTGATCTGGTGCTGTTTAATGGTGACCATGTCCAGGATATGAGGTCTAGGAGCCCCTGGGTGGGAGTGACCGTTGCACAGTGTGGTTCCAGTTGGACATGGGTAGGGGAAAAAACCCCCAATAAGACTAAATTCTTGGATTTTAGAAAGGCGGACTTCAGAAAGATGGCAAGTTGCTAAGAAGTTATCCAGCAAGCAGTGTTGGGTAAGTTACTTTTTCTATTACTTTCTATTACTTTTGGAAACTTGTTCCAGTAAGCTCTGTGCAATTACTAGCAAGGATGGAGAAGTACTAGAAAATGTAATACACCTTACAGTTACAGCTATTTCTTTCTTTTTACACAAAAGTAATATGTAACGGTAACTGATTAAATTTATTTGAAAATAACTAGTAACTAACCTATTACTTTCAAATAAATGTATTCTATTACAACTACTTATTAATTTTGTATTATTTATACAAAAGAAAGAAGTAACTGTAAGATATATTACCTATAATACTTCTCCATCACTACTAATAATCCACAGAGCTTCCTGAAATAAATTTCCTAAGTAATGAAAGTAATAGAAAAACAACATCTAACACTACAATCAAGCATCCGAGGATATAGAGGTAGAACAAGGTGATCTATCATCAAGGAGAACAATGGAGCCACAAGGAATACATTAAACTCAAAGGAAGAACTCTAGTACTAAAGCACCCAACTTATTTAAGCGAGAAGTAGCCAAACGTAATGAGATAAAAAGTCAACTTACAAGAATTCCAAGAAGACTCAGAGGAGGAAGACAGAGACTACACAGAAACTGACTAATGTAGCAAGTAGGAATATTCTGATAGGCTAAAGCTCACAGGAGAATTGCTGCAGCTAGCTAAGAAATGTAATAGGAAAAGCCTTTTTTGCTTTATTAATAAAAGCCAGAGAACAAGAAAGTAGAATTATTAAGCTCAGGAAAAGGCAAGTAAATGAAAGAAAGCAAAACAAAATACTAAACAATACTTCTATTCAATCTTCACCAAAGAAAAGATAGACTAATTCCAACAGAAGAAGAAATAAAATAGAAAGTAGTAGGTATTTTAATGGAAGTAGACAAGTAAGGAGCAAAATTTAGTAACATTGAAGCACAAACAACCCCAAAGCAAATAGTACTATACACCCTTAGGCTACTGAAACTAGCAGAAACAACTTACAGAAGTCCCTTAACTTCAACCTATTCAATAATTCCAAAAAGTCAAGGTAGTACCATAAGACAGAAAAAATAACACATATAGTATTCCAACATAAAAGTAGTCTGAAAAACTACCTGAGAATTACAAACTGGTCAATCCCAACCTCAATCATATACAACTCATAGAACCATACTTAAGAAAAAATTAATAAGTATCTGAAAAGGTAATCTCCAGATGAAAACATCCAACATAGAAGTTTATAAGAAAAGAACTGTATCAAACAAATCTATTTAACTTCTCTGCATCAAAGTTACTAAAAGCAGTAGACAGAAACCCAAGCTATTGACATAACTACCTAGACCTCAACAAAGGCCTTTGACTTGGATACCCTACAAAAGAGGTTGATCAAAAGTGGTAGAATCTATAGGTTTAGAGAAGAAAGTTGACCAACTGGCTACAAAAACTAGACAAAGGCAGGAACTCAAACATAGTACTGGTAAGTAGAGCTCTACAGCAAAGAGAAAGTCATTATTAAGGTCCCACAGGTACGATACTCAAACCAATGCTTTTCAATACTCTTTATCAACCAATATACGAGATGGCATTAGAATAGCATTAAAAGCAAAAATCTACCTTTACAAATAACACCAAACTCTGTAGGAAAGTGAACACACAAATAGGAGTACAGGACCCTAGGAAAAATCTGAAAAGCTAGAGTGGTGGTCAGATTTAGCAACTTGCTTCAGTGCAAAAAAACCAAAATTATGCACATTAGAAGCCAGAAACCGAGCTCAAGGCAATAGTCCACATATCTGCATCTGAGGAGAAGATAGACCTAAGATAGTCACCTTGACCTAGAAACACTCAACACAATGTAGAAAGTAGCAGCCCAAGTAAAAATAGTGGGCTACATGCCAGAGATCAGCAGTAAGTGAATGGAAGTAATTCTGTCCTACAGAGTCATTAGTGAGGCCATACCTGGAGTACAGTGTACAGGTGCTAATGCCCATGCCTTACAGCTCTACGCCAAGCTAAAAGGGCTGCAACCAAGAGCATTTGGGGTAAAAATATTGAAAATTACAAAATTATGAGCCTACATTAGCAAAAATTTAATATAGCTCATAAATTTATTATTTTACAATATCTTTACACCACATTTTCAAATATCCTTATTTATGACCCTGCCTCATGTAGAAAGGCAGAAAATGTTCAACTCCTGAGCTAAAATGATTTCATGCAGGGACTACAACATCACTTTTCAGAGCCAGGTACCTCATATCAGTACAATTATTTATGAGCAGGAGTCCAAAAAAGCATATTCAAAATGTGGGCCAAAAATATACAAAAATAGCCCAAAATTATAACAATAAGTTCAAAGCACCATTGAAATACATTACATCGCATACCTGTTTCTTCAGTTACATGGTCCAATTTTGAAGACTAAAACGTGTCTTCAGTCCAGAAGATTACCATTAGATCCCGATAGGTAAGGAAAAAGGCTTAGGAGTATGTAAGTGCTGAGGTGCTAAGTGGGAGGTCAAGTAGAGAACAGAAACAATTACAAAAAACACAACTAGATAGTTATCTTTTAGAAATTTAAAAAATAAGCATTTATCAATACCAAATATTGATTACATTGTCTGTTAAACTCACTCAAAGACCCTCTGTCACAGCTAACTCAATATTTATCCCAATGCTGCAAAGCTGCTCTTTTATACTAAGCACTGCCTACGTTGGCATATAGTTCACTTTAAAGAAGAAATCCACAAATGTCCCAACAAAACTCCATTAAGAGTTGCTCTCCCCCCTCTCACTCGCTCATTCTATTTCTCCTAGTACACAAGCTGCCCTTTTTATACTAGAGCTCCTACCTATGTTAGTAACTTTTCTACCCACAAAAATCCACAGCTGTCCGACAAACTCCATTAAGTCATTCCTCCCCTATCTCACTCACTCATTCTGAATTTCTCCTAGCTGCAAGCTTCCCCTTTATACTAGGCTCCTACCTCTTGGTACCTTTCTACCCACAAAAAAATCTGCAATCCCACAACTCTGTTAAACTCACTCACTCCCCTTCTCTCACTCACTCATTCCTTCTGCAGCGCTGCAGAACACCCCTTACCTACTGAACTCCTGCCAGCATTACTGCCTTCTGCCCACAAAAGTACATGAATTACAACCTCTCTATTGAAACCACTCCCTCTCTCATTCTAATTTCCTGCCACTACAACTGCCACACTAACCACCTACACACACTACCTTTCTACCCCAAACAAATCACAGCAACCAACCATAAAACTCAGCTCCTCTACTCACTACCCACTTCTCACCAGTACAACTGCCCCATACTAACTCCTACCTGCATGCTACAGCAAAAATCAAACAATCCTAGCCACAGCTCCACCCCAAACTAACTCCCTCCCCTCTGTCACTCTACCATTCCATTTAGTACCACTTAACCCCCAAACTCCACACATTACACATTTCTACCCCAAAACTCTACATAATCACACTAAACTCCATTAACTCACTCCCCACTACTACTCTGTCACTCACTATTTCTATTTCTCTTATAGACTTCATTTTATTTGAAACACTCCTAGCACTGCATTAGCGCCTTTTCTACCCCACAAAAACTCCTTGTCTAGTAAAGCTCCATTAAACTCACTAATCCTTATGTCACTCACTCATACTATTTATCCCTATTATAACCTTTTATTACTAGAACCCTACCTGTACTAGCCTTTTACTATCCCACAAAAATCCACCCTTAATCCCACAACCCAGTAAAATTCACTCACTCCCCCCTCCCTCACTACTCTCTCATTCTATTTCTCCCAATACTGCAAACTGCCCTTTTACACAAGCTCTTATGTTAGAAACTTTGTCTGAAACACAAAGAAACCGCACTAGTCCCGACAGACTCAGTTGAGCTTAGTCCTCCCCCTCTCACTTAGTCATCTCAATCCTCCCAAACACACAATTTCCTAAGTGACCATGCTACTATCTGTGAGAGTACAAAAACATATTTTAACCAGGATGTAAAAAATGACAAGTGTAGTATTCACAAGGAGTTATAAAAAAAAACACAGTTGAAAATGTGGCATAACAATATACAAGTACTAGTTACAAAGTGCGTAGAAACAGTTCAATGCACGCTTGTAACACAATCATATTATAAAGTTTCATCACCAAATTTTCAACATAGGGATGTTAGGACCTCTGCTTATGAACAGTGCCACTGTCATTTTCTTAATCTGACCCGAACACTGATTTTCCACAGTGACCACGTTATTCTGCATCAGAACTGTGAAAACACATTTTGGTCAGGATGTGTAAAATGACAGCTATACTGCTTATAAGGAGGTGTGAAAAAATGGCACTGTTGAAAATCTGGTGTGACAATATTACAAATCTGCGAAGTTACAAGGGTGCGTGGAAAGTGCGCAACGCACACTTGTAACACAGTCAACTGAAGGGCTATCATCACCAAATTTTCAACATAGGCATTTTAGGACCTCTGCTCATAAACAGTATCATTGTCATTTTCTTAATCTGTCCTGAACAGTGATTTCCTACAGTGAACGCTCTATTCTGCGCTAGAAGTGCGAAAACACATTTCAGCCAGGATGGGAAAAATGACAGCTATACTGTTCATAAGTAGGTCTGGGAAAATGGCAATGTTGAAAATCTGGAGTGAAAATACTATAAATTCATGAACTTACGAGCATGCGTGCCAACTGCGTAATGCACGCTCGTAACACAGTCATTTATTGAGTATCATTGCCAAATTTTCCACATAGGCATTTTGGACCTCTACTCATGAACAGTGTCACTGTCATTTCCTTAATCTGTCCTGAACACTGATTTTCCACATCGACTGCCTATTCTGGCTGGAAGTCGAAAACACATTTGGCCATGATGTGAACAATGACAGCTATACTGCTCACAAGGAGGTGTGATAAAATGTCAATGTTGAAAATCTGGCATGAAAATATTGTAAATTTGCAAAATTCTGGCGTAGGTAGCAACTGCATAGCACACTAAATAAAACAGTCATTTTTGATTTTTCCACAAATTTGCAACATAGGCTTTCTGAGAGCCCACCTCATGAACACTGGCACTGTCGTTTCATTAATCATCCCCATAGGGTGATTCTGTACAGTGACCATAAAACCACCTTCAGGGCCAAAGTAACACCAAGACAGTTCAAGAATTCATGAGGAGGGTCCCAAAACTCCATGTTGAAAATTTGGTGAAAAAATTCCCAAAATGCCGAAAATGCACTAAAGTTGAAAAAACCTATTTATTACATTATACAGCTTACGGCATTTCCTCAGTTCATAGGTACGCTTTGAAAGTGCAGGCGTGTTCCAGTCCAGTGAGTAAGTATTGGGGGTGGTGTGGGAGGCAGGGTGCACAGTGGGTGGGTGCAGGTTGTGGGTGGGGGGCAGAGCGAGCCCCGAGGGACAGTTTTCTTTTTTTCAGGGACCAAAAACCAAAAGACGTCACAGGACAGTTTTTCCTTTCACAGGGGCATCTGGCATGCTGGGGTGGGCTCCCAGCATGCCAGAAGAGACCTTGGTTTGGGGGCCAGCAGTAGCCGACGGGGGACTGGGCACCCCCGTCGGCAGGAACAAAAGGGGGGGTTCATTATGCCGACAGGGATTGGGCACCCATCGGCAGGAACAAAATGAGGGGGTGTTTCATTATGCGCGACGAGTTGGGCACCCGTCGGCAGGAACAAACGGGAGGGTTCATTATGACGACAGGGATTGGGCACCCCATCGGCAGGAACAAAACAGGGGTTCATTATGCTAACGGGATTGGGCACCCGCTGGCTGGAACAAAATGATGGGGGTTACAGAATGTCGGCCGAGTCGGCAAGTAAACACAGTTGGGGGGAGGGGGTTATATTGTTTGTGAACACGGTGGCAAGCCGCCGCCATGTTCACAAACAATATCAGGGGTGTCACGTCCCGCCCTGCAATGACAGGTCGCTCCCTCATTGCAGTGGATGGCTGACGCTGCAATGATGAGGCAGCCCCTGATTGCAGCGGATACTTTTAGAAGGTTGTACGCTGGCTGAAGTAGTGTCAGCAGCAGCATGCCATGGCATTGGAGAACAGGGGACAAGCCTTTGTGAGGCTGTGGGGCATTGGACACAACAGTGCCACCCTCCATAACCTGCTTGTGGAGAAAGCTTATGCAATATGTTTCTGCGCATCGCACAATCAACATAAAAATGAGGATTCTGAATTGCAACACTGGAGATTGGGCACCCCAGTGTCACTGTTCTGTTTCGGGAGGGGGGTAATGTCCAGATTGTGGCACTGGGGGATTGAGCACCCCCAGTGTCATGCTTATGTTTCTGGGGGGGCTGAGAGGGACGGCCATGTGGGGGGATATCTGTAATAAAAAAAAAAATCAATGGTCATGGCGGAACATGGCACACACTGCCATGTCCAAGATGGTCACTGCACTGTACTGTGCATATGCTAGTAGCTGTGCATGGGCAATACAGTTTAGCAGCCATCTTTGGACACAGCAGAGTGTGCCATGTTCTGCCATGACTGCTGACAGAGTGAAAATAGTGCAGTGCAACTACCAAAGGAGACAGCGAGCAGAGTGCTTCATGGATTCGTAAGTAACTGTGGTGTAACTCCAACACACTGTCTGGTCAGAAGGAATGGCTGAGTCCTTTTTGATAGTAGAGGTCTGCAGAGCTATGCCCCTGCAGCCCTAAAAAGAGTAACAAATGAGGTGGGCGTCCTGAATCATGGCACTGTCGAAACAGCTGCAGGATATGGGTGAAAACCGAAAGGCAAGGAGGCAAGGAGGGTGACGGATGTGGTGTGGGGCGACCCTAGCGACAGGATATCACTACATGTAGGCATGCATGGGGGAGAGTGAGCATGGTGAGCATGGCCTGGGAGGGCAGAGGGATGTAGGGGTGGCGCTGCAGTCGGTTGCCAAACTGCACAGTGGCGTCAGGGTTGGCCTCCGCTTGCAGTGCTGGGGTTCTGGATTCAGGTCTGGGTCAGGCGCTACTGTGCTTTTCTTCGCCCGGCCCAAAATTTTATTTTTCTGCTTTGCACCCTCCAACATGTACCCCCTGAGTTGAGAATCCTTAAGTAGGGGTGCTGAGGCACAGCCCCCAAAGAAAGCAAGTATTTTTAATCCCCGCACCATTTTTCCATGCACTGGGTTGTCAGGTGGCAAAACTGTTTTGCCGCCCCCTGACACTGCACCCTGTGGGTCGCCTTTCACGGGTGCTGACATCACATAGAACCCTAAAAAGGACATAAACCTGCTGGAGACAGTCCAAGGGAGGGCAACTAAGATGATCATGGGCCAGCAGGGTAGGACGTATGAGGAGAGGTTGGAGACCTTGAACATGTACTCCCAGGAGGTGAGGAGAGGAGAGAAAGAGAGAGAGAGAGAGAGAGAGAGAGAGGAGTTATGGTTGAAACCTTCAAATATCTGAAATGAATAAATAGGATGAACAATGAGGGTCTCTTCAAGCTCAGTGGGAATCGAAACATGTGGGGACATAGTCTCCAGTTGGAGGGGGGAAGTTGAGGAGAGAGAGAGGCTAGGAGGCACTCCTTCATGGAAAGGGTGGTGGCAGGTTGGAGTGGTCTTCCCGAGACAGTGGATTCATTGAAAATAGTAGGCAGCTTCAAGAGGAGCTGGGATAGAGTTAAGGGGAAAATAAAGGTTGGGGAGTAGAGGGAAAGCTGATTGGGGAGGGGGGCCAGGGTCAGTAGCTGATGTTGAGGAACTTACCATATGAACAGACTCAACAGACCTAATGGTCTTATTTTGCTGGCTTCATCATATGTCTGCATATTCATATGAAATGCGACTTTAGGGTAAAAGTCTCTGGAGCCTTGGTGAATCCGTGGGATGGTGTTTTGTGGGCTTTGAATGAATGTGTGATGCAGGGTTGGCTGCATTAACTTTGGCACCCTCTCATCAGTTATTGGGCTGTGTGCGTATTTTTCTGTACTATAAAAGACATTGCAAATGTTTGGGCAATACCAGCACTGCATTGCTTGATCTTTCAAAGCCAGAAAAACACCATCCCACAGATTTACCAAGGCATAGGGGGTATCTTTTTTACCCTAACAACCCATTTCCTTACCTTTGCAGCATTACGTTTCAACCTTAGCTGATGCTTTAACATTGTTTTTGCAGTGACTATAGGGATTAAGCATTACAACCGTTCCAACTTATCTAAGCCCACAGTTAAAAGTAAGGAGAGCAAGTTTTAGAAATAAAAAGAAAAGTCCAAATATATGATGCAATAAATTATTTCATGGAGTCTAAATATCTGTTTGGTGCAGAAGTTTATCTCAGAGTTAATTGAAAGTAAAATAATTATATCTATGTTCATGTAATCAAATCAGTAGCCTGTACTGGTTGTGTCTGCAACCCTCATCCATGTGTTAGTAACAGCAGCAACGAGGAATCAAAAGAGAAATTAACTTAGCAGGACAATATCATAGGTATTCTTTTATATAAAGTGCTATTGTCAGTGAGAACATTTCTTCCTGAGTAGTTCTGCAAAGCATCTGCAAGTAGTGGCATTGCACAGCAGATCAAAGTCAATATTATATTTTAAAAGTCTTGTGAAAGGAAGGAAAATCACTTAAAAGAAACATTGGTAGAGATTCCCAAAGAATTGTGCTCAGCGCAACTCAGTTGCACCAGCAGAAATGAGATGTGCTGAGCCCAAACTTTAGTATTCTGAAGATGTGCCATAAGATGGCGCATCTTCCAGGTTAAACTGGGAAATTAATGGGCCAGTGCATCTCCACATGCTGTGCCCAAGGTGGGGATTCACAGCCCAAGACACTGCAAATGGGGCCATTAGGCATGCAAGGCACAATGGGGCTGTTGCATGTCATTCTGACCTATTGCATGACCCTTGCATGGATGCACCCAGCAGAATGCACCGGGCACCCTGCAGGAGCTGAGAGCAGAAAAAAAAGAACACCAACCCATGGTAGTTTACTGGTCCTTCCCTCCTGCCTGTATCCCCAAGCATCATAAAATTCACCCATCATTGGGGACACGGGCAGGGAAGAAGTACTCACTAGACTACCAGGGATTGTTATAGTGATTTCTACATGATTGGGGATACAGGCAGGAGAAGGGGTACCACTAGACTACCAGGGATTATTCACGGTGATTTCTACATGCTCAGGGATCTGGGCCGGGGGCAATGGACTGTCAGGCTGCTGTCTTACTATCTACCAGTACTATAGCCTACCTAGCAAAACACCCACCAAAAGTTTAGCCCCACAAAAGCATAACACAGCGCATCTTCAAACTTACTCCAAAAATGCACCACACGTAAATTAGTAAACAAAAATACACCCACCAATGATAAACACACGCCACCTACACCCCTCAAATGCCCACATACCATAACACCGGCTCATCACGCCCCGAGAAATCGTGCTTGGGCACAACTCAGAGATACACCTGTGCATCTCAAATATGCTAAGCTACATCCATTTACTGATTCTCCCCATAAAGAAATTTTCTTTTAATTAATAACTTTCAATTTGTGCAGTAGTAGCTTTAATATTCGTCCAGTACTATATTACTTCACTTTCAAATACCCTTGTTTTTCCTCTGCTAGGATCCCTGGTGTAGCTTGCTTTTCCCCACCTGAGATTCACTTATAATAATTGAATAGTTCCAGTATGCAGGAGTAAGAGGCTCACAGCACAATTTACACTGAGGAGCCTCCACTCAACTGATGTCACCAGGTTCTAGATCTGATCGATAATTACAAAGCATAACAAATATCAGATCAAAAAGCAGCATCAACACCCAATTACATGCTTACTGTACTCCAATAGATTTTACCCGGTCTGCTGTTTGCTGTTTGCAGCAAAGGTGAACAAGAAGTTGAGATGTATATCTAGGGGATCAGTAGTAGGAGAGAGGAGGTTATACTGCCCTTGTACTGGTCACTGGTAAGGCTGCATCTAGAGTATGGAGCTCAGTACTGGTGCCCACACCTCAAAAAGGACATTAACCTGCTGGAGAAGGTCCAGAGGAGGGCTACAAAGATATTAGCTGGTCAGCAGGGTAAGGCATGTGAGGAGAGGTTGAGGGCACAGAGCATGTACTCCCTAGAAGACAGGAGAGAGGGGACATGATTGGGACCTTCAAGTACTTGAAAGGGATCAATAAGGTTGATGGGAGTCTCTTAAAGCTGAGTGGCAACCTTAACATGAGGGGGTGCAGTCTGAAGTTGGAGGGTGGGAGGTTTAGGAGGAAGTCAGGAAGCACTTCTTCACAGAGAGGATGGTGGGCACTTGGAATGCGCTGTTGGAAGAGGTAATCTCATTGAAGACAGTGGCAGCTTTAAGAGGTGCTGGGACAGGCATGGGGGAAGGCAAAGATCATGGGTAGAGAGGATTGGAGGACTGGGGAGGGAGGTAGGGACATTAGCTCAAGCTGTGGACACTGCAGTAAGAGCAGACTTGATATACCAAATGGCCTTCTTCCGTTGGTTTCTTCGTATGCTCATATGTATCTGTTTCTTGGGCAAAGCTAATCATGATGGTTGAGAGAGTCAAATTTCAATCAGCCCTACTGTCTTCCACAGTGAGCATATTTGCATGGAGTCATTAGAAAGTTTCCAGTTCAGCCAGAAACATAGTTTATCGCCAAAAACTCCTATAACCTAGTTGGGATTTAAAGAGCATTTGTGATATATGACTGCATGGCAGTAGAGAATTCTGTACCTGCATAGAAGCGATGTTACCAACAGAAGCCAAATAAACTCAAGAATGCTTCAAAAAACCAAAACACTCACTGTTTTTCAGTGCCATATCCTTTGGAGTGTACAGATGCCGAGGGATTACAATCACTAACGGAGGCCATAGCCAAATGCAAACATGTATCTTTTTTTCAGGCTATTGGTGTCGAAGACTTGGACTACCATGAGGTAGAGCTGGACTCCCTCCAAGCACATCCAGGTAAAGGATGTCAAAAAGAAGTAATGCAGGAACCCAGCAACAACACTGCAGCCAGTCTGAGGAAAAGAAACCAAGAAAATATCCACACTACATGTCTCATTTTCCTTTTCCTTGCATCACTGAGGTAAGAAGTGTCTGGTGTCACAGCTGACATTAGATAACTCCTGTTGTCACAAGGAAAATGGTGGAATAACATATTTATAGACACATTTCAACTTGTACTGCATATATTACCTGTGTTTAGATTCCCCTTTTTCTCTACACAACTGCACAGTTTAACTTGAAAACAGGATCACTGGCCCCTAGACTTCAGCTGCTCTGGTTCCTTGTCTACACCACACATCATAGTCCTGTTCATGAACATACGGACATCTGAACATACAAAATTACCATCAGAAAAAGGTCCACAGGTCAATCAAGTCTGCCGGATTGTGCAGCTCTTAGTTTCATATTACTACAGCTGCCCCAGCCCCACCCAAAACCCTCCCTTCCTCCCCTTCCCTAGTCTTCCCCCCTTTGTGTTCTTGTCTTTACTAATCCTGCTCTTGACTCTGTCCCAACCCCACTTAAAGCTATCCACTGTCCTCA
This sequence comes from Neoceratodus forsteri, assembly GCA_016271365.2. NCBI lineage: Eukaryota > Metazoa > Chordata > Ceratodontiformes > Ceratodontidae > Neoceratodus > Neoceratodus forsteri. The sequence continues at coordinate 131,465,416 of JADMNL010000033.1, forward strand.
GTTCAACTAACTCCTCTGGCAGTGTGTTCCATCTCACCACCATTCTCTCTGTAAAGTAATGCCTCCTCATCTCCCTCCTAAGCCTTCCCCCTTCCAACTTCAGACTGTGCCCCCTAGTGACCCTTCCTCCCTTTAAGCAGAACAATCCTCCCTCTCTGACTTTGTTTATGCCTTTTAAGTACTTAAAGGTTTCTAACTTGTCTCTTCTTTCCCTTCTCTCTTCTAGTGAATACATGTTGAGCTCCCTCAATCTTTCCTCATACAGCAACTCCCCCAGTCCCATGATCATTTTTGTAGCCCTGCGCTGCATCCCCTTCAATAATCACACATCTTTCTTGAGGTATGGGCACCAGTACTGCACACAGTACTCCAAATGTAGCCTCACCAGTGATCTATACAAGGGCAGGATGGCCTCCTTCTTTCTAGAGGCGATCCCTTTGGCAATGCACCCCAGCATCCTATCTGCCCTTGCTGCTTCCCTCCTACACTGTGCTGATACCGTCATGTCCCCTATGACTATTACCCCGAGGTCCTGTTCCTCCTCTGAAGCTGTTACCTGCACTCCCCCCAGCCAGTAGCTGGTTCTGGGATTTCTTGCTCCGAGATGCATGACCTTGCACTTCTTAGCATTAAAACCCAACTGCCACTCCTTAGACCAGTGTTTGAGTTTAGCTAGGTGCTACCCGAGTGCCTGCCTCTCTTCCTTATTGTCCACTTTTGCACAAATCTTAGTGTCGTCTTCGAACAGGTTGATCTTACTCTTGACCCCCTCTGCAATGTCTCCAATGAAGACATTGAACAAAGCAGAGCACAGCACTGAATCCTGCAGTACTCCATTTGTTACTGGCCTTGGCTTGGATGTCTCCCCCCTTACAGCTATCCTCTGTTGTCTGCCTTGCAACCAGCTCTCAACTCACCCCACCAGTTTCTCCCTCACCTCCATGTAACTTAGCTTGCTCATTAACCTCCTGTGGGGCTCCGAGTCGAAAGGCTTGCTGAAGACCAGGTACAGAACATCCACAGTATGGCCTTTGTCAACCTCCCTAGTGACCCGGTCAAAGAAGTTGATCAGGTTAATTTGGCATGATCTTCCCGAGACAAACTCACGCTGTCTCTCATCCTGTAGACCATTACTATTGAGAAAGGTTATCAACCTCTCCTTTAGAATGGTCTCCATCAAATTCCCACTATGTAAGTCAAGCTTACTGGTCTGTAGTTGCAAAGATGGTCCTTGGGTCCTCTTCTGTGAAGGGGCACCATGAGCCATCCTCACAGTCTCTTGTTAGCTTCTCTATCTCAGGAGTTATTGAAGAGGTCCATCAGAGGGCCTGCCAACACCTCCGCCAGTTCCTTCGGGACCCTTGGGTGTACACCGTCTGGTCCTGCTGCCTTGTCTACCATGAGGCTTTAGCATATAAAACTCTATCCTCTTGGATGACCCCATCTGTTATCTCTGCCCCCTTCACCTTTGCCCTTTCCCTGTGGTATTGGTCCATCCCTTTCTTTTGTAGACACCGAGGCAGAAGTACTCATTGAGTGCCTCTGCCTGTTTTTCCTTGTTCCGCCCATCCCCCATCCCTCTTGATTCTAACAATGTCATCTCTACAACTCCTCTTCTCCTTATGTATTTAAAGACCCCTTTTCCCCTCTCTGATCCCCTGAGCCAACTTCAGCTCCATTACTACCTTGGTTGCCCTGACTAACCTGGTCACCTCCCTAGATGCCTTTGTGAACACCTCTCTATCCTCCTCCACCCCGATTTTTGAACTTAATGAAGGCCAATCTTTTTCCCTCACCTTGCACTCCACTTCCTTGCTGAGCCAGCTAGGTTTTGGACCTGCTGAGATCATGATAATTTCTACAGCATCGGATTGTGATGTAATACACAGAAGATTGTGATGGAATCTATTGGGCAGTGAACCTGTTTTCATGTTAAGTTACAAAATATAATCAATGTGTTTACAAATTGCATTGTTTCAAATTTTTGTTTCTTCTTTGGCATTAGGTGCTTTCTAAGGCCCAGCTACAGTTTCTGAAAGCTGTTTTCATAACCAGTTTAAGTCCAAATCATGTGCTAACCAACTATCGAAACTGCGAGTGCGTGAGTGATAAATCTAGGTGCTGACTGATAGTGACAAAACAGAGCAAAGAAAGTTGGAAGGGACCCTCTAAGGAAGCAGCACATTGCTTTAAAGGACAACTCTTTATTATATACAATATTGCATGGGGAAGTGTGTATAATGAGGATTTTATACACATCCGAGGTGTGTGATGCCCCATAAACCCTGAGGGTGAAGCCTGAGGGGTTTATCAGGGAATCACACACCAAGGGGTGCATAAAATCCTCATTTACACACTTCCCCATGTTTTATATTTTATGTTTACTGGTTCTTTGGGTTTTAAACAATGTCACATAACCTCACCTCCCCATGCTCAGTCCCACCACGGCTCCTGTAAATTAGAACTAGTAGAAGTCAATCGCAGTAAGGAACAACATTTTTAAGTTTAAGTGTTTTCAAAGGTAACTGTTTTCACTCAACAGTCAAACGTCTCTGTTGGTTAAGGATTTTGTCTCACTCAGCTGTGTTCTGTTTCGGGGTTGCTGCTCTTCCAAAATTTAAGAAAGTCCATTTCATTTGATGGTGAAAAATGAGATGAAATTGCCATATTTTTATTGTGTTTCTTTGACAATTTTGTAGTAAAACTATGCCTTGCTTTTCTTTGTTTTAGTTGAAGAAGTCTGTGGCAGTTTTTCTGTGACAGCGAGCGACCTGCCAGCGTGAAGAGAGCCTGGTAAAGCTGTTTCCCTGGCAAGGAAGCTCTTTTGAGAAACTGTGCCCGGCTTTCATGTCCTTCAGAACTGCTAAGAAGCATGTCATTTGTGCTGGAGATTTTCCTGAAAGAGCACCGCGAATGGCCAGTGGGAGGACAGACTCTAGAACAGGTGCTCGGGTGCAGTGAAGCTGTTTTGGAAAGGTGGTTAATGGAACTCCGTTATTCACATGTGTGAATAATGGAGTTTGTGAGGTTATGCCAGTGACTGATTATTGTCACTAGCCAGTAAATATATAACGCTTAAAAACTCTAGATTTATACCAATTATGTTTTAAATTTGTTTTCTAGTTATTTGTTTTACTTTCCCCTACTGTTGATCTACTAAATATTGTAGATAATGCAGCAATTATTTCACTGAGTCTTTCAAACTGTATCTGACTTCCCCTCCTAAACACACAATTACTGTTTGTGACATCAATGTCTGTTGTCATGGTGAGCACTACGGTGTCATAAACAAAAGCACTGTGAGGTTAAGAGGAGAGGGGCAAATATTTGCTATACAGACTTTTTAGATGGACTACCAAGATGTGCTATAAATGTTGGAAAGGGATATTGAAATGAAAAAAAATTGTATTCTTTAGCAAATTTGTCAGCTGAAACATGTTATTTATAAAACCATATGCTCAAGTGCAGAGTTGGTCTTTGAAGTGATGTGATATGCTTGCGTGTTGCTATGGCTTGCCAGTGCTGGCAGGTAATAAATTAGATTTCACTCAATTGTATGGAGTAGTGAAACTTTCTTTTGCTCTGTTCATGTAGTAACCATTCATGCATGCAGTTTGGTGTGCCCACATTATTTCATTAGCAGTTTTATTGTCTATGAGATATTATAATGAATTTTGGGATTCGTATGAGTGCAAATACACTTTCAAAGTAAGCTAGTCTGTCCTGACTGTAACTACAGTACATTAAACAAATATAGTAAAAATGGTTTTCACTTAAACTGTTTTTGAGACTACCCCCAGAGCAGATCTCTTGAAGATATTTTTGTGCCTGACAGGGTGGGTGTTATGCTGGGATAACATCCCACCTAGGGTGGTTGGGCCCCAGGGTGCAGGCCGAGGGTGTCCAACACATGAGAAGGGATGTTATCCCAGCATAACACCCACCCTGGAGGGCATTATTCCTATTATACAATGGCTTGTTGTTACATATAGAATAAAAAAATTTAAAAGAATGTTTGTGATAGTCTGGAAAAATATTTTTGTTTCTTAAGAAGATGATAACGATGGAAGCATCAAATCAATGAACAATCAGCAAGGATGTTATGCCAGGATAACATCCCTGCTGTAGTGGCCAACTGACCAATCAGCATCCAGGATTCTTTCTTGCCGTTGTATAATAACATTATAATCAATCAATCAATCTAGTGTTTATAGGAAGATTAAGCAGGTTATCTAAGGGTGCAGGAGGATGTAACAGAAGAAAAAAATAAAATAAAATAACGGAAGAAAAAAAAAATAAAAAATATACACCAGGTAGAGGTGAAGGTAGGGGGAAGGAGGGAGGTTGGGGAAGAAAGGCTAGAAGGGCACGATGCACAGAGAGGTTGGTAAAATGGGATGTAGAGAAGGTGGATGGAGAAAAGGAGTATGTGAGCCCGGGATTGAATGCTATAAAGTGCACGGGCATGGTAGGATGTCACAACCCAGGGTAGTGAGCTCCTATCCGAGGTTGGGAAAGAAAGAATAAGGGGATGGATGGGCCTAGTGTTGATAAGACAGGGGGATAAGAGAGAGAACAATTAGGCCGGTGAGGAGCAAGCTGGGGGGGTCAGTACTTAAAACTGGGTCTAGGTGTGGCTATATACTAGTGCAGACACCGGTACTGGGTCTGAGTGGGTGAAGCAGTTACATACTTCTCTGATTGTATGGAAATAAAGTGTCTTGAAGGCATTTATACCAATTAGAGTGCTTAATTTGAGGATTTTTTGTAGATCGTTCCATAACGTAGGTAGCACTAAGCTTATGGCTGCCCTGCTGAAGCGGGATTTGACTTTGGGTACTTTAAGTGTAATAGCTGAGTAACTTCTTAACGCGTATTTCCCAATTATACTCAGGGGAAGACAGCAGGAGATATAGTAAGGCAGCTTATTAGAGAGAGCTCTATAGGTCCAGAGAACATTGTTCTTAACCAATCAGGATTGCTCATTTCTAAACATTCCAGGTGCTCTTGTAGCTATAAAAGAGTGTCTTGTCTTGTGCACATAGTTCTAAACCTCTGACGTTCTAAGGTCAGTTGTCATAATTCATGTCCACTCACAGGAGTTTCTACGGTGTTCCACAAAGTTAAACATTTCGATTTTGAATCCAGGCTCCACATTTCTAAAACAGAGGTCTGCAACATGATTTATAATATGTTTATAGGTACAGTTTTGTGTTTCTTATGGTTACAAAATAGTCTCAAAGTCTTTGTGTACTAGAGCTGTTCAGCTTTGCTTTGCAGTCCTTTCACCCAAAGAACTCAAGAATGCACTCGTATAAGAGACGCAGTAACTGTACATACAGTATAAACACAAAGCACAGTATGGAAACAAATCATTACACACACTTTTAAAGGGACACATTCATGCCCGGGGGCAATCATAGTTTGAAAGGCCACAGAAAGCTCTTTCTAAAGAGGTATTGAGCTCATCTATAGCTGAAAGCACTCCAGAGATACAGACGACAGAGTTTGTTCATACGAACACGCAGAAAATGGCAACAGATACAGGCCATACAATCTATCTAGTCCACTTCAGTGTGTAGCTCTCAGACTAAATTTACTGAGGATCAATACCAGTGCTACACTGCAGCCACTTTTAGAACTTCGTATGTCATCGAGGAACAAGCTGTAGTTGACTCAATGTGTAGTTAGGCACAACTTGTTCCTCAAAGACTTCAATGTTCTGCAAAATGAGCTTCAGTGTATATTAATATTGAACAGACTCTGTCATCGATGTCTCTGGAGGACTTGTGCAGTAGCTACTGTACAGATGAGCCCAATACCTCATTTAGAGAACTTTTCGTGGGCTTTCTAACTATGTCAGCCACTGTACGTGAATGTTTCCCTTTAAATTAGTATAGATTGCTTGAAAGAGTTTAAAAAGTGTAATGTGGATAGGGCCTACAAGATTTCATATTGAACAACAAAGCTGAGCCCATTGGAAACAAGGGTTGGTTATTGCACCTCTAGTTTTTATTTTTAATAACTCAGTGAGCTACAGGAAATTGTAAGTCCCAGAAATCTCCAGTGCTGTGACAGCTTTCTGTACTGCCTCACTGCTATGTTTTAAAGCTGTACCCATGCCTGATTTCATGACCTGGATGGAGGGATATAGTGATGCTGCAGTATCACATCTAGAGGTTGGGAATGAAAGCAACAGCATTAAGGCTTTATAAACATACTGCATGTGGCCTCCTAATGTCTCAGCAGTAGCACATCTTGCTTCAATGTGGGCAGCGTGGATTTGGAAGTGAGCTCAGGATGTCCATGATTGGCTGGGTGGCCAAGGTCTAGAAGTACTGCTGGCAGCACTGCTTCTTGGCCTGCGGGAGGGTGGCACTCCACCCTGCTGTTGCTGCAGTGACCCCAAGAGCTTGTCTTCTCCACATGGAGCTACATGCAAGTGAGGCCTCAAGGACACTGTGGAGGGCCTGTGGGTGGCCCGGAGCTGGAGGCCAGTAAAATGAAAATGGGAGAAACCACAACGCATTCCATACAATGCTTGCCAGTATTCTCAGGCCCTGTGCTAGAAGGGAAAAATGGCTGTGTAGCAGTTTTGGGCCAGGTGGTCATTACGAAACCACTTCCTGAAAACTGGGAGGGGAGTCATTAAAGAAGGAAAAATGTAGATTACAAAAATCACATGGATGTTCTCACTCTGATAATAGTGGAGCTTTTCCTTGAATCTCTGCTGGTTTGCAGACACCTTCAAGAGGACGGGGGACATATTTACAGAATTATGTCAGTTTTCTTATGTCTAAGAAAGGAATCAGTTCCATCGCACATGAATTTACTGCGGATCATCAGGCTTGCAACATACTGTATACCATATAACTTCTCAAAAAGACAGTTTTGGGGTTTCCATGCTGCTGTTATATGTTAGCTCAACAGTGATCCTTTTACTGCATACATAGGGTTCTAAATACGCACTTAAAAAACAAGTACAAAACAATTTTCTGGCAGCTAATACTTTGTATTTTGGATGCAACACTAAACCATCTTCCCATCTGCTTAGTATGGTGGTTGTTCAGGTGGATGCTAAAGGTCACATGGCAGTTCTGAAAACAGTATGGGGAATCTCTCCAGTGGTCTGATCAAATTTTACCAATTCACTAACCCACCCACAGAATAACCCAGTTAAACATCAAACAGTCCACATCTGGGTACAGCGAGAGGGGCGCTGTTGTATGGTGCTGGCATGGAATGGCTTGCTACGCTCCACCAGGGGTGGCAGCACTTCAGTAATCCTAAAGCCTTGAGTTGTGTGCTGATGTTAAAGCACTTTGAGCTAAAAAAGGAAACCATACACTGCAGAATTCAAATTCTTTATGGCATGATATTTATTTTAGGATAATCCATTGTCCATGCATCTCTGGCGCCCTACATCTGGGCCTCCAAAGAGAGGGGACTCTGTTTAACATCAGTAAGTACACAAAGTAAGCTGAGTTAATAGTTACCTTATTACTAGTCTTGTCAATGCCTACTAGGAAAATGAAGTATGCCAGGAGCAGACTCAGGCAGAGGTGAAGGTGGATGGTGTTCCTGGGGCCTTGGATGGCTCTACAGAAGCAGAAGGTGCAGACCGAAATTACAAGACACAGCAGTGAAATAATAAGTCCGATGTATGAGATAATATCAAGAGACTTGTTCTAAGGAAAAGAAATGAGATTTGCAGTTTTAAAATATCATTCAGAATTATAACTATAGAATATCTGGCAGCTGATATAGGTTTTCTGAGTATGGCAGGCTTACCTATCTCTTATTTTATGTAATACATTTAGATGGTCACTGTCAATAGTAATTGCAATTGCTTATACAGGCAAAGGATATAAAGGGAAATAATTGCTAACCACTTGTATGGGGAGAAAGTCCTGTCCATGTAAAATATATGTCTATCTGTCTATCTATCTAGCTGAGAGCATTAAAATTCCTAGCACTGCATGGTCAGATAACAGATTTCATTACCAAGGGGGAAAAAGCCTCATTACTTACAAAATCAGGAACTATTTCACATATATATTTTATTACTTAAAATGTGTTAAAATAAATTGCATGCAAAAAAAGATATCAAAAATATTTCACTTCAATATAATACAACAGAAAAGCGAACCATTTTTGAGCACAATTAGAAACTCTAGGATATGCATTAATGGTTTTGAATTTACTTCCCAGTAGCATAATGACACTTCCTGGGGGACGGGGGGATAAAGTCCTTTAATGCACACCCTTTTGTGGCATATATATATATATATATAGAGAGAGAGAGAGAGAGAGAGAGAGAGAGAGATTTTTATAAAATGGGTAAGAAAAAAAGGAAAAATCTGATTGGTTGAAACACATCAGATGACCATGCGTATATCAGAATGTGACTGCACACGTGCACTTTCACCCCTCCCAAATCAATTTTGCCATTTTGTAAGATAGATAACCCACTCTAGAGTGTGCGATCGCGGTCTGATATACGCACACCTTGGGTGGTTTATGCACTCGGCTTGCAGCCTCATGTGTAACAACACACAACAAGGAGTGCGTATATCACTGCACACCCTAGAGTGGGTTATCAATTACATATACTGTGTGTGTGTGTGTGTGTGTATATATATATATATATATATATATATATACTGTATATATGTATATGTGTGTGTGTATATATATATATATATAGATATATATGAAAATACAAAAATCACACATGCCCCACAATGTAAAGCATCATGGGCTGCATATGCAAATCACCACAGAATGTTATGCTGGTCCAACTTTAAGCAGAATTGCATGAACGCGAAAGGTACTCTCCTCACACGGTTGCAAGGGTGCTAACAGCTTCTGTTGGCACCTTTATAACTAATAATGAACTGCTTCATTTCCTATGTCTTTAAATGAACCAGCTTATAACATTCTAATGTTTATATGCAACTTATGACTGTCGAGAAACATCCCTGCGACCCTATGAAACTTAGCTTCCCAGCCAAAATGCCGTTTAGGGGTAACCCTTGCCTCAGTGTTCGCACAGAGGTTCTTTGTCCTATATATATATGTATGTGTGTTTTTAGGGTTCAAGTTAATTCCACAAAAGTAGGAAATGTGGTTTTAGGATTTCTAACCTAACTCCCACTACACCCCCAAGTAGCAAAGGAAACAAATTAGGGTTTTGGGTCTCCGAGTCTTGACAGAATCAGTGGTGGGATATTCCTTGGGGTTGTCAACCCTAATGCTCCCCCCTCCCCAGCCCATAGCCTCCTGTCTGAAGCACAAGGTACAGCTCCAAGCCAGTGCCTCATACAGACATACTCTTCAAAGGCAGAGAATTATGTCTTGCCACATGTTGCCAAAACAATGTTTCTTCACACAGACCCTGTATGCCCTGTGTGAAGAAAGATACCAGCGAAGGTGAGAAATTTCAAACCACAAAGAGAAAACACTGGTTTAACATAAGAGTAGTACCAATCTGTAATAGTTTACCAGTCAAAGTGGTGTCCAGTAATAATATGCAATTATTTAAACACAGACTGGATGACTATCTGATAGCAAATGGGATAAAGGGTTATAATTAACTACTTCATGGCGAGCAGTAATGGACAATGTGTCTTCTATGCTCTGAGAAACCTATGAAACATATGATGTTGTTTGCTCAGGGAAATGGGTGGGCATTAAAATTGACAAACCCAAGAAGGACCCCACCAATGTTTTGCAAAGACTCTGGAGACCCAAAACCCAAATGATTTTTCCTTCTGCTGCTTGGAGTGTGAGGGAGTTGAGCTAAGGTCACATTTCTCTACATTTGCAGCAATAACTTGAACCCTAACTGGTGCATTAACAACATTTTTTGCAAATCATTTCTTTTCTTTTTGAAATAGTGGAATTGTGTCCTCATTCACATAGGTCCCTTTGGGAAACGTGTGAACAGGTGCAGATGTACAGGGCACCTTGAGCCCTGCGACAAGGGAAGACTGTCTGCCTTCAGGAGTGCAGAGCTCTTGCAGGCCCTGGACTGAAGTGCAGTGACAGATGTCAAGAATTCATGGTGCTGTCTGATGGGCTACAGGAAGCACAGGGCCCTCTGGTCCCTGCACTTCCATGTGGCTACAGATACAGATACAGATGCACAGGGCAAAGAGTCCATCTGTCAGCCAATGCACAGGACCCTCTGCCACCCATGAGTGCAGAGATGCAGGGTCCTATGCCAAGAGGAGAATTGTCTTCACTGTATGGTACCCAGGCCCATGCAGGCAACTCTGTAGGTTTCATTTCCTGGCTGGGAGGGTGTTACATAACAGTGCCACCCCCACACTCTTACTTCATGTAACTGGATTACCGAGTTTGCCCCCCAGACTTTACTGGCATGGGATCACAAAGTATACCCACCGGGGTGAAGACTGATAGTTCACACAAACTTTCTTAATAATTACAATTTTTTTTTTATTTTGATCCCAAATTTTCAAGATAATCATTTAATGACTCCCTTATAAACATGACATGTGGCATTTATAGTATATTGTCCAAAACATCATTTTGTACCACATGTGTGAAAAAATGTCTCATCTAGGATTTTAAAAATGACACCTGTTGCATTTATCAGGTAATGTGGAAAAGTGGCTAGGCTGAAAGTTTGGAGTTAAAATATTGAAAATAAGCAATGAGTGAAGATTGAAATATTGCAATGCTCACCGTAACCTAGGCATTTACTATATTTGTCACAGATTTTCAGCATAGTCTTTTTATTACCCGTCTCATAAACCTGGTAGGTGAAAATGTTCAAATTCCACTGAAATGTCATTACCGCCACAGGTGCTAAAACACATTTTAGCAGGATTAGAACAAGCATTTGTGAATGCCGAATGTTATTCGCTGGCATTGGCAGTGGGAGTGGCGGAGCTAGAAGCATAGTGCTGTGATTTTGTGAATGTGTCTCCAAAGGTGATTTCACGCAGTGAGCATGCATTGCGCCACGCTGCGAAACACGTTTTGGACAGGCTGTAAAAATGGCAGCTGGACTGTTGATAAAGATGTGCACAAATGCCAGTGGTGAAAATGTGGCATGAAAATATTGCAGATTGATGGAGTTACAAGGTGCGTGGAAAATGCGCAATGTATGCTTGCAACACAGTCATTGTATGGAGTTTTGGTACCAAATTTTCAACATAGGCATTTTAGGAGCTCTGCTCATGAATAGTGTCACTGTCATTTCCTCAAACTGTCCTGAAAACGATTTCGCACAGCGGCCATGCAATTCTGTGCTGGACGTGCGAAAACAAATTTCAGGCAGCTGTAGTGTTCATGAGGAGGTATGGAAAATGCCAATAATGAAGAGCTGGAGTGAAACTATTACAAATTCACAAAGTCATGAGTGTGTGTGGAAACTGTGCAATGCACGCTCATAAAACACTCATTTTATTGACTTTCGTTCCCAAATTTTTAACATAGGCATTTTAGGGCATCTGCTAATGAACAGTGTCACTGTCATTTTCATCATGTGTCTCGAACATGGACTTTCCACAGTGACCACACTATTCTGCGCCGAACTGCGAAAACAGATTGTGGTCAGGATGTGAAAAATGACAACTGTACTGTTCATTAGGAGGTACAGAACAATGGCACTGTTGAAAATCTGGAGTGAAAATATTAGAAGTTTGCGAATGTACGAACGTGCGTGCAAACTGCATAACGCACGCTCGTAACACAGTCATGCACCGAAAGTGAGAAAACACATTTCGGCAAGGATGTGAAAAATGACAGCTGTATGGTTCACAAGGAGGTGTAGTAAAATGCCAATGTTGAGAATCTGGCATGAAAATATTGTGAATGCACTAACTTATGAGCGTGCATTGCATAGTTGCTATGCATGCTCGTAAAACAGTCATTTTATGGAGTATTGTCACCAAATTTTCAACACAGACATTTTAGGACCTCTGCTCATGAACAGTGTCACTGTAATTTTCATAATGTGTCCCAAACACTGATTTCGCACAGCAACCGCACTATTCTACGCTGGAAGTGCGAAAACACATTTCGGGCAGGATGTGAAAAATGACAGCTGTAGAGTTCACAAGAAGGTGTGATAAAATGCCAATGTTGAGAATCTGGCATGCAAAATATTGTGAATTCACTAACTTACGAACGTGCGTTGCGCAGTTGCTACGCACATTCGTAAAACAGTCATGTTTTGGACTTTTTTCACCAAATTTACAACATAGGGTTTTTGAGCACACCCCTCATGAACAGTGGCACTGTCATTTCCTTACGTGGTACTGAAAGGTGATTCCACACAGTGACTATGAAATCACCTTTCGGGACCGAATAATGCCATGACAGTGCAATAATTCATGAGAAGGGGTCCCAAAAACACCATGTTGAAAATTTGGGGCCAAAATTCAAGAAAATGCCTGAGATATGTACTAAAGTTGAAAAAATCCTATATACCCCATTATACAGCTTACTGGCATTTCCTCAGTTCATGGTCGGCTTTGAAGAGTGCAGACGTGTTCCCGGTCCACCGATGATCATCACGCCGAGCTCGGAGGTAAATATGGGATGGGGGTGTGGGAGGCAGGGTGCACAGTGGTGGAGTGCGAGTGGGAGGCGAGGGGCACGGAGACTACGAGGACCGTTTTCCTTTTACAGGTTCAAAAGAAAAAAAAACATCCGGGACAGTTTTTTTTCCAGAAGATTGGCACGCTGGTGTGGGCTCCCAGCATGCCACCTAACTTTTGGGGGTGTCTGTAATAACGGGATTGGGCATCCTCATCGGCAAACAAAATGGGGGCAGAATTTATGCCGGCGGGGATTGGGCACCTCGTTGGCACCTAAAGAAGGGGGGTGCAGAGCCGAGGGGTGGATTGGGCACTTCCCTCAGCATTAAACAATTGGGGGTAATTTCTGCCAATGAGGATGGGCTCCCCGTCAGCACACAAGGAAAGGGGGGAGTAAGAGCTGAGGGGATTGGGCACCCCTCGGCATATCACAAATGGGGTGCTTTATGCCAACAGGGAGTGGGCTCCCCTGGGCACATTCACAGGGGCAGGGCAGCCAACAGGGGGATTGGGCACCCCCGAAGTCAGTAGTCTGGTGGCCAGTGTGCTACCATGTACATAATGGCGGCGAGTATGGCAAGGAAAGGACCGCTGCATCTGATGAGCTTTGCTCGGATTGCAGCGGATCTTTTCTTAGATGTGCTTGCCACATTATGTATGCATGGTGTGGTGCCGGCATGCAGGCTGATTGGGGAATGCGGGACGCACCTACTGATGCGTGCCCTGCATTCACCCAACAGCGACCGCGCCTCCAAAGCTGCACTGTCCCAAGATATTGGCTGCGTAAGCATGCCAACATAAAAATGACATTTGTCACGTTCACGAGGTGGTGTGAAAAAATGACTATGTTGAAAATCTGGAGTCAGAATATTTAAAATTACAAAAGTTATGAGCACGTATGGAAAATTTTCAACATACCATCATAACTTTATTATTTTACATATTTTGACCCCAGATTTTAACAGCCTTCTTATGACCCTACGCATGAACAAGGGTGGTGAAAATTATCAAATTCCTCCTGAAAGGGATTTCCAAAAGCAACTGCAAAATCGCCTTCCAGGCAAGAGCTGCACAATTCCACCACCATTGGTCATGAGGTGGGGTTGCAGTTAGGCCATGTTGAGAATCTGGTGTAAAACTATGTAAAATCAAAAGGTTACAGAAACATATAAATTGACAGCAGAAGGGGACATAGAGATCGGTCTAGTCTGCCTGAGATGGTAACTACCCACCCTTCTATCCTTTCTGTGAAATGATACCTTTGTGCCCGTCCCAGGCATTTTGAAACCGTTTACCGTTTTGGCCTCCACCACTTCCTGGGGCAATTCCATAGGTCGACCACCCTCTCAGTGAAGAAGAACTTCCTAACATTGCTCTTGAATAACCCACCCTTGAGCCTCATATCATGTCCTCTAGTTCTGATGCTTTTCTTCTCCTGAAGAAGCTCCTGTACCCCTACTTTATTTATACCCTTGGTATACTTGAATGTCTCAATCATGTCCCCCCTTCCCTGCTCTGCTCCAGGAAGTACATGTTGCGCTCCGTCAACCTATCCTCATATGCCATTTGATGCAGACCCTGAATCATTTTTGTGGCTCTCCTTTATACTGTCTCAATCCTATCAATGTCTTTCCTAAGGTGCGTCCTCCAAAACTGTATGTAGAACTCCAGGTGGGGGGGGGGGCACACCAGTGCCGTGTAAAGTGGCAGTGCTACCTCCCTTCTGCAACTCGTGATTCCCTTCCCTATGCAGCCCAGCATACCACTGGTCTTTAGCCAAAGTTCAAGCCTCATTGAAATTCATTAAACTGGACTTACCTTATTTTCTCATATCACAGTCACCGGTTCCAGCAGCAAGACATTTCTTCAATCGGAGAGTGAATTATAGTTGTGGGACATTTTCAGGTAAGTGAGGGTGTGTGTGTGGTGGGGTGGGTGAGTGCTGAGTGGGAGGCTGAGGTGTGGTGGGTGGGGGTATGTGTGGCGATGTCAGATCTGTAAGGGACCATTTCTTTTTTACAGGCTCATTTTCTTTTTTTTTTCAGGGGACTTAGCCAACACTGGGAATGGGCACCCCAGTGTCAGATTACTGTTACATGGCAACGGGGTGGGAATAATCCACAGTTTTGGCAAGGTCCTCCTGCTGAGTAAAAATTACCCTCCTTGATTTTTTAAGTTAAACCTGTAAAAAACAAAATGTTCCCTCACTGATATGACCCCACACCCACCTACCTCACCCTAATCCCTACCCGCTTAACGACTTCCACCCACCCCAAAACCTCACTCACCTAGTGTCCCATGGTGTAGATCCACTCTTCGATTGAAAACATGTCTTGCTGCTGGAACCAGTGACTGTGATATGAGAAAACAAGGTATGTCCCTATAATGTATTTCAATGGTTTTTGAACCCTTACTGGTAACTTTTCTAATTTTTCAGTATTTTTACACCAAATTTTCAACATGGCCTTTTGGGACCCGCCTCATTAACAAAGTAAGTGACATTTTCAAATCCATCCAAAACGTGATTTCATGGTCACCCATACCAGGTTCATGATGTGTGGTTATAAGAAGACTATGCTGAAAATTTGGTGTAAAAATATAGTAAAATGACCAAGTTATGAGAAAATGTTGAAATATTTAAGGTTCACTCATAACTTCAGTAATTTTCAATATTTTGACTCCAAACTTTCAACATGATAATTTTTTTCACACTAGCTCATAAATGTGACAGGAGACATTTTATAAATCCTGGTCAAAATGTGTTTTCGCCCTTGTGGCATGAAATGACATTTTAGCCAGTATTCTATAAATGCTACATGTTAGATTTATTTTTTTTCAATTCAAATTTTATTAAAGTTTCCAATACAGAGAAGCGAATCATAACAGGCATAACATGACCGTATACATCAGAAACAAGATACAGAATGATTCGTTCTCCTCTACCCACCCACCCACCCAACCCAACCCCACCCGAACAACCCAGCATCTCTTTATACCTTAGCACTCTACCTGTGAATGTAGCCTAATAGTGCTTAAACCTGAAGTGCATAGAGGGTTTGCAGTGGGCCCCAAATCTTATCAAATTTCTTAAGTTTGTTAAATAAACTGGCAATAGTCCTTTCAGTTCTAAGGTTTGCAAGTAACTCCTGAAACCATTCAACATATGTTGGTACCTCCGTATCCTTCCAGTGTCTTAACATCACCTTTTTGACTGACATTGATATTAAAGCTATGTGATACCTCCTGTTCACCACTGAAATGGAGGAGAAATCCCCAAGAAGGCAAATTTCGGGGGTGAACAAGTCTGAGAGCCCCAACAGAGGATCAACACGCTGTTTAATCGCAGTCCAGAGTGGGACGACTTTAGAATAGCTCCAGAAAATATGGAGAAGATCTTCTTGCAACTGACATCTTGTACAAAGGGGAGAGGACACAAGACCAAGCCTAGCAAGTTTCTGAGGAGAATAATAAATATTGTGTAAGATTTTGAATTGCATTAATCTGAGTCTATCCTGCTTGAGAAACTTATGGCAACTTTGCCACAGGAGAGACCAATCCAGATCTCTGCCCTGAAAGAGAGAGGCCCAAAAGGAGACGGGAGCATAATTGTCAGGGTAGGCCCAGGTAAAGAGAGCACTGTATATTTTGGATACGGCATGAAGCAGACCCACCAGCTCTGTTAAGGTAACCTGAAAACTGGTATAAGGAGCTGGGGGGGGGGTGTCGAGCCCATTACCTTAACCAGGAGATGACGAAACTGGAAAATCTTGAAAATACTTGAACGAGGTATCGAAAACTTACACATAATATTACATGTCAGATTTATAAGGGGGAGTGATAAAATGACCATCTTTAAAATTTGGGGGTCAAAATAATAATTATTATGAAATATTGTGTGTAGTGCCAGCTTTTATCGCAGCGGGTAGTGCTTTGTGATCCTGTGCCAGTGAGCTGAGTTTGGGGACAAGCTCAATGAACCAGCTGGATGGGCCAAGTCTTGTGGGACAGAGCTACCTAAGTGCTACATTGACCAGATTCTGTCTTGTGCCACATGGTCATTGGTGCATCTCAAATTGCCAAAGTTTCCATCTTGCCTACTCCCATGAGAGCCCTCTTACCCCTGCTTACTATCTGAATATGATTCTGAACTTTCTGGTGAACCAGAACAGGAAGAAAACAAACTGACATGCTGCAGTGTACCGACTGAGGAAAGCTGCTACCAACAAACATAGCCCTTGACTACCTCAAATAAATCCTGTACATGTGGAAGAGAGGCACCATATCTGAAAACAAGCATTTGTCAATGCCGAATGTTGATTGCTTACATGTGCTGTTTAGGTATCTGGAAGTGAAAGTACCATGCCTAAGAACAGTCATGTGTCTCCCCCCATAGAACATCCACTATGTCTTTCTGTTCAGTATTCACAGAAGAGAGGAGGGGCAAGGGCCACAAGCAGTTGCAAAGACATAAGAGGTGGACAGTAGTCCATTCACAGGCAGAAGAATCCTGCAGAAAGTGAATAAATTAATGGTGGACAAAGCGAGGGGACCAGATGGCATACACCCAAGGATATTAAAAGAACTGTGAAGGAGATAGCAGTACTTCTGGCAGCCATGTTCAGTGAGTCATTCAACACAGGGCGGTACCAGAGATTTGGAGGAGGGCACATGTGGTCCTTCTATAAAAATCCAGCAGTAGGGAGGAGCGGGGAACTATAGGCGGTCAGCCTCACTTCAGTAGTGGGGAAGATCATGGAGACATTGGTTAAAGAATGGATAGTGGGGCATCTAGAAGGCATCAGAGGCCAGGACTGTGGGCAACATGGATTCACAGTGGGGAGGTCATGTCAGACAAATCTGGTGGATCTGTTTGACTGGGTGATAAAGTAAATCAGGGTGGGGCAGTGGACAATGCTTACGTTGATGTAAGCAAAGCCTTTGACACCGTCCCACATAAGAGGCTGATAAACTAGCTGAGTAGGCTGGACATGGGGGAAAGGGTGGTAAAGCGGGTTAGAAACTGGGTAAGAGACAGGAGGCAGAGAGTGGTGGTAAATGGGGCGCAGTCTGGGGAGAGGGGGTGACCAGTGGGGTGCCGCAAGGATTGGTCATGGGGCCAGTCCTGTTCAATGCCTTCATTAGCGACATTGCAGATGGGCTGAAGGGAAAGGTCTGCCTGTTTGCAGATTACACCAAGATCTCTAACACAGTGGATACCCCAGAGGGGGTGGAGAAAATGAGGAGGGACCTGGGAAGGTTGAAAAATGGTCTGAGGACTGGCAACTGAAGTTTAATTAAAAAAAGTACAAAATTATGCACCTGGGACACAGAAACCCTGGGGAAAGGTACAGGATGGGGGGGGGGAGTTGCTGACAGTCACAAAGAAGGAAAGGGACCTGGGGGTTCTTATTTCAGATGACCTGAAAATGTCAAAGTGATAAGGCAGCTGGGAGGGCCAGTGACATGCTGGGGTGCATAGGCAGGGGTATCACCAGCATAAGGAGGGAGGTAGTGATGCCATTATATAAAACCATGGTCAGGCTTCACATGGATTACTGTGTGCAGTTCTGGAGTTCGCACCTTCGTAAGGATATTAACAGGCTGGAGATGGTCCAGAGAAGGGTGAATGAGATGGTACAGAGCTTGCAACACAAGACTTATGAGGAGAAATTAAGGGACCTCAATATGCACTCACTGGAAGAGAGGATGGAAAGAGGGGATATGATAGAAGCATTCAAGTACCTCAAGGGTATAAATATTAGTACTGAGAAGCAGGAGACAGCTGCTATAGGCATATGTGCCAGCTTCTGTGTGATATTCTTTTGTTCTTATAAATCTGTAATCTCCAGTATTTCAGTAACCACATGACCACACTGCCTTCTTTAGGCAATTTTATGCTGGCTGATGCCTGGTGTCAGATGGCAGACAGAGGGTTCACCAGCTTGTGTTGCCATTTGAAAACTTCATAGAGTGTTCTTTTACTGGTAAGCATTTTGGAAAGCTAGTGAAGGTCTCACAATTTTTATTATGATTTTATCTCCTTAGGTCCCCCATTCCCACACCCGAACAGTCATCAGTGGCCAGAGCTGCAGCCTTCTTCTTGCCAATATGGTGAGAAACATAGAAACATAGAATTTGAAGGCAGATAAGGACCGCTTGGCCCACCTAGTCTGCCCATTTCCTACCTGATGGATAAGCTGCAGATTCTAGTTAATCAACGGATTATTTCCTTACCCCCAGTAGAATTGCTTTATGTCTGTCCGAGGCAGCTGCCTTCACAGTTTGTGAAGTCTGACATCTTTCAGTGCCACTTATTGGTTATCTTCCAATACAGACGATGCACTGCCAGCCCAAAACTAACTCAGGACAAGCAGTTTTCAAAGTGGGGAAGAAATGGAGTGAAGAAGAGTCAAGTACTCATTCAGATGCGGCGTCGATTTTAAGATCAGCATACTGGTGTGGACACTGCAAATAGAACCCAGCTCTTTAAGCAGCCTTATGAAGGTAAAAGGCTTCTCAAAGCACTGCGTTATGTTTATTGTACTGTAAATGGCTGCACCTAATTCGGTAATTTACTGTACCTCACATCTGGATGTATGGTAGGCACAACTTTGAATAAATACTGCACCTGAATTAACACATGATGCCATAGAAACATGGAATTTGTCAGCAGAAAAGGACCGCTCAGCCCACCCAGTCTGCCTAAGTGTTCTCTATCTACTTGTAACTCCTACCTCTATGATGTTACTGCATGTCTTATTCTGCCTGTGTCCATCAGGACCTCCTTGTGAATAAGCTTGCCTAATGGATTTTTCCTGCAATTAACTTGAACCTACCCACTTCCATAGCCCTATTGATCTCCGTTGACCCCTGCTTCCCTTTTTCTAATATGCCCCTATGTTTATCCCATGCATGCTTCATGCCCCTACCATTTTTGCTTTCACCACTTCTCCTGGAAGTCTGTTCAAGGCATCTACCACCCTTTCAGTAAAGAAATATTTGCTTCACATCTATCCTGAATGCCCCCACCCCAGCTTCATTGTATGTCCCTTAGTTTGGGTGCTCATCCTCATTTGAAGGAAACTCCCCAACTGTATCTCCTTTACCCTGTGAGGTACTTGCAGGTTTTGATAATGTCACCTCGCGCTCCTCTCTTCCAAGTGTACATGTTGAGATTCTTCAGCCTGTCCTTGCAGAGATTCCTGTAAGAATTCTGAACCATTTTAGTTGCTCTCCTCTGGGAAACTTCTACCTTATGTCCTTTCTGGAATGTGGACTCTAAAACTGGACACAGTACTCCAGCTGGGGTGTACCAGGAGTGATATAATGGTGGCACAATATCCTCCTCCTCCTACTGGAGATGCCACCCTTATGCACCCAGAATCCAATTTGCCCTGCCCATAGCCTTGTAACACTGTACTGCCATCTTGAGGTCTGCTGAAATAATAACCTCAAGGACCCTTTCATGTCTAGTGAGTATCAGTACCTCCCCCATCCTATACCCAGCATTGGGGTTCCTATGCCCTAGGTACATGATTTTACACTTGTTGACATTGAACCCCAAGTAAGTAAGAAAATGGAACTGATTTGAATGAATTGCAGGCTTTTAAGCAGCGTTTCGGGGAGTGTGTATGTGTGTGTGGGGGGAGGGCTCTGCTACTAAAACTATTTGCTTTTGATTTGGTATAATGTGTGAACAGACTAACCCTGCTCCCACTCCGTGTGCTATATCAGCGATAAAGAGCCAAAATAACATTGGGACAAGCACTGAGCCCTGTGGCACCTCACTTGTCACTGCTGTGGGTGCCGAGCTACCCACCACCACCACCCTTGTACCCTCCCTGTAACCAGTTCTCTATCCATGTAGTCAGACCACCATCCACCCATACCCCTCATTCTCCTCACTGTTCTCCTCCTTGGCTGTGTCCATGCTCCCAGTAGCCGCACCCTTTCTCCTCTTTATTCTTATTGGGTGGTGGTGCCTTCTGTATTACACTCAGACCACTCTGCCACCCTTCCAGGGTTACTCGCCTCTGCCTTTACCTATATCTAGGGCAGTGAGCTCATCAGGCTCCTCTGTCCAGACCTTTCTACCAACTTCAGTCTTTTGCCACCCCACCCCGCCATTTGTTTAAATCCATCTTAGTAGAGATACACCTTCTAATACTGCCTTTTTTTCTTACATATTTCCTAACTGGGCTACAATCGACGTTCATGACGCGACCCCCAGCTCTGCCCTCGAGATCAGTACGACCTGCTCACTACCACGGATTACCCCCGATGGTGAGGTGATGAGGAGCTTCCCAGGTCGACCCACTGGAGCAGGATCCGGTTGAGGAGGCGCCATTCAGGGTGGGTGGGGGGTCAGAAGACTCAGCTCTGACCGTGAGCACATTTTCCACTTTTCTCCCTTTTGCAGAGTGCGGCCATGCAATGACACTTAGGCACAACGTGCCAACATCCCCCACAGTCCACCACCCTTTACTACACTGCTGTAGTAGACCCCGCGGTCGTCACCAGGGTCCGCTACAGAGCGGTGGGTTCCTGGATCCCGACCCAGGATAGGAGAGCAGTCTTCTGGACACTCAATCCTATCCCTCCCTTGTCAACCCCTGGCAGGCCAGGCTTGCGTCTGAAGACGGGTCGCCAGCGTGGCGCAAGGTGTGGTGTCCAGTGCCTCAACCTTCAGTGCCCGTGGCCCGGCAGCAATGCTAACTTTAATATACCCCTCCTTTTCCTGCTCCAGTGTACCCTCTCCCCCGTGTACAAGTCACTATTCCCCCCCACGACCCTACCCCAGTTAGTCACTAACCCATAATGTTTCATGTGGCACCAATCCCTCAGCCACTCGAACTCCTCAAGCCTACCCTTCCTCTCCATGCTTGCACATGGTACCGGCAGTACTTCCAAGAATGCCACCAACTTCCCCACCCCTCACACTGCCTGCCCAAGTACTTAAACCTCCACCTCAGTACTTCCACAGTGTCCCCCGCCAAGTCGTTTGTACTCACATGCAACAGTAAATGAGATTTCTTCCTCCCCCTCGGTGCACACTTGAGCAGTGCCTGCCCTGTCCCTCCTGCGGGACAGCTTCAACCCAAATATGGCTATGCCTTTCCCCCTTTCTGTCCCATCTCATCCATTTCAGTATAGAATCCCCCAGTATGAGTACTCCCCCAACCCTTACCCCCTTTCCCTTCTAATGCCCCTTCCACCACCCCAGTATTCATTCTTCCCTGTCCCTTACCCCGCAACTGCACCCTCTGTGACTTCTGTATCTGTACCCCTACTTTCCTCACCCCTTTCTCTGCTTATTCCTCCCACCCTTTGAACCTTCCCCAGTTTGACTACTTCCACCTGGGCTTCCTATGTCGACCTTCCCCCTCCTGCTGATTTCCAACCCTCTCCTATCCCTGCTGTTGTCAATTTAGAGCCCATTCCCCTCTACTCTGATAGTGATGCCCCTCCCATCCTTCCCCCTTCCTGCAGCCTTCTCTCCTCCAGTCACCACCCCCTCCTTCCTTACTAGCCCCCTTCTATCCTTTTGTCCTCACTATCTCTTCCCCTGCCATTTGCCATCCCTCTCATGCCCCGATTGTCCTCCCCTTCAGTATGTTCCTGCTCCCCTCTCTGTCCCATAGCAGAGGTTCAAATCTATTTGTAGTCAGTACAGTCTACATCTCTTACCCTATAAGTTCCCCTCCTATGTTTCTCCTCGTGCCACCCGGTCCCTCCTCCCTACCCGCAGCCATCTGCTCTCTCCCTAGTACTCCTCGCTCTCTTCCTCCCCATCAGGAGGCCCCCCGCCTCGCCTTGGGCACCCATCCCTTCTCCTCTCTTTTCTGCTAGTGCCTCTGATACTGGGGTCAGTTTCAGTCCCTAGTTATTCTTCCTTCGTCCTCCTTTGCCATCCCATATCCCCCCCCCAACGGATGCCTACCATACTTATCTGCCCTGCCACTTACACTCCTCCCTAACCTCCACAGTTCCTCCCTCAAACTAGCCAGTCATCTACAGACCATACACCCCCTCCATCCTCCAAGCCCAGTCCAGGATAATGGCACACACACTCTGTACAACCTCCACCCTTCCAAAGATACCCACCCTATTGACATGTGGCACCTGCCCCATTTGGCCCCTATTTTATGTTACGGGCTCTTACTCCCAGGTTCTGTACCCTACTACAACTGTTAGTCCCCTATTTAGTCAAATTCCTGTCCCCTCCCCCACACTAGTCCCCCTACTGACCCCTTGCCAACCAGGGTAATTCAGTCTCAAATCTCATCCATTAGATACTGTATTAGTGTTGCAATCCTAAAGCCTCCTTGTCCATTTTTCACCCCTCAGCTACCATACTTTTTGTTCTCGGCTCTCATAGTTTCACTTAGCCCAGTTAGAAATCCTATTGCACTCCAAGTATTACTCAGCTCAGTTAGAGAAATAAACAGAACTAATAAATATGTATTATTACAGCAATCCTAAAGTATCAATCATTGCTTTGTCTCGACTCCAGAGACCATGCTGTAATATAGGACCACAAAGGACCTGGGCGGGAGGGTGGGCAACTGTAAAGTCTGGCAGAGCTCTCTCACTCACTCGTTCTATTTCTCCTGATGCTGCAGGCTGCCCTTTGTACTGGGCTCCTGCTTGCATTGGCAACTTTTTCTGCCACAAAGAAATCCTCAGCAGACCTGACACAGCTCCATTAAGGTCACTCACTCCCCCTCTCTCACTCGCTCATTCTGCTTCTCCTGACGCTGCAGACTGCCCTTTCGTACTGGGCTCCTGCTTGCACTGGCACCTTTTTCTGCCCAGAAAGAAATCTGCAGCAGTCCTGACACAGCTCTGTTGAGGTTGCTCACTCCCCCTCTCTCACTTGCTCATTCTGTTTCTCCCTTCACTGCAGGCTGCCCTTTTGCACTGGGCTCCTGCCTGCACCGGTGCCTTTTTCTGCCTACAAAGAAATCCACAAAAGTTCACAGCTGTCCGACAGAGCTCTGTTGAAGTTGCTCCTCCCCTCTCTCACTTGCTCATTCTGCTTCTCCTGGCACTGCAGGCTGCCCTTTTATACTGGGCTCCTACCTCCGTTGGTGCCTTTTTCTGCCCAAAGGAATCTGCAGCAGTCTCGACAGAGCTCTGTTGAGCTCGCTCACTCCCTCTCTCACTCGCTTGTTCCGTTTCTCCGGCGTTGCAGGCTGCCTTTTTTGTACTGGGCCCTGCATGCACTGGCACCTTTTCTGCCACAAAGAAATCTGCAGCAATTCCAATAGAGCTCCGTTGAGCTTGCTTGCTCACTTCCTCTCTCTCACTCGTTCTGTTTCTCCTACCGGTGCATCCTGCCCTTTTGTTCTGGGCCCCTGCCTGCACTGATGCCCTTTTCTGCCCACAAAGAAATCTGCAGCAGTCCCAACAGAGCTCCGTTGAGCTCATTCACTCTTCCTCCCTCATTCGCTCATTCTGCTTCTCCCAGCGCTGCAGGCTGCCCATTTGTACTGGGCTCCTGCCTGTGCCAGTGCCTTTTCCTGCCTACAAAGTAATCCACAGCAGTCCCGACAGAGCTCAGCTGAGCTCGGTCACTCCCCCTCTCTCACTCCTAATCTGTCCCAAACACTGATTTCCCACAGCGACCACGCTATTCTGTGCCTGAAGCATGAAAACACATTTCGGCCAGGATGTGAAAAATGACAGCTGTACTCTTCATAAGGAGGTGTGAAAAATGCCAGCACTGAAAATCTGGCATGAAAATATTACTAATTTGCGAAGTTACAAGGGTGCGTGGAAACTGCACAATGCACGCTCGTAACACAGTCATTTTATTGACTTTCATCACAAAATTTTCACCATAGGCATTTCAGGACCTCTGTTCATGAACAGTGTCACTGTGTTTTTTTTTAATGTGTCCCAAACACTGATTTCCCACAGCGACCGCGCTATTCTGCACCTGAAGTGCGAAAATGCATTTCGGCCAGGATATGAAAAATGACAGCTGTACTGTTCATAACGAGGTGTGGAAAAATGCCAGTATTAAAAATCCTGTAGTGAAAATATTGCAAATTCGTGCAGTTACAAGCGTGCATAGCAACTGCGCAACGCACGCTCGTAAAAGTCATTTTTTGGATTTTTTTCTACCAAATTCACTACTCAGTTTAGTTAGAGAAATAAACAGAACAAATAAATATGTATTATTACAGCAATCATAACACTATAGCTCAGTACTTAGCTCAGTTAGAGAAATAAACAGAACAAATAAATATGTATTATTACAGCAATCATAACAGTATAGCTCAGCACTTAGCTCAGTTAGAGAAACAAACAGAACCACTTAATCTGTATTATTACAGCAATCCTAAAAGTATCCAACCATTGCTTTGTCTCCACTCCAGAGACCCTGCTGTAATATAGGACAACAGAGGACTCTGGGCAGGAGGGTGGGCAACTCTAAAGTCCCGGCAGAGCTCCACTGAGCTCACTAATTCCCCCTCTCTCATTTGCTCATTCTGTTTCTCCTGATGCTGCAAGCTGCCCTTTTGTACTGGGCTCCTCCCTGCGTTGGCACCTTTTTCTGCCCACAAAGAAGTTCACAGCTGTCCCGACAGAGCTCTGTTGAGCTTGCTCACTCCCCTCTCATTCACTCATTCTGTTTCATCCGCGCTGCAGGCTACCCTTTTGTACTGGGCTCCTGCCTGCATTGGCACCTTTTCTGCCACAAAAATCTGCAACAGTTCCTGTAGAGCTCAGTTGAGCTCGCTCCTCCCTCTCTCACTCACTCGTTCTGTTTCTCCCACCGCTGTAGGCTGCCCTTTGTACTGGGCCTGCCTTCATTGATGCCTTTTTCTGCCACAAAGAAATCTGCAGCAGTCCCAACAGAGCTCCACTGAGCTCGCTCACCCCCCACTCACTCGTTCTGCTTCTCCAGCCTGCAGGCTGCCCTTTTGTACTGGGCTCCTGCTTGTGTTGGCACCTTTTTCTGCCCACAGAGAAATCCACAGCAGTCCTGACAGAGCTCACTTGAGCTCGGTCACTCCCCCTCTCTCACTCACTCAATCCTAATCTGTCCCAAACACTGATTTGCTAAAGTGACTGCGCTATTCTGCACCTGAAGCATGAAAACAAATTTCAGACAGGATGTGAAAAATGACAGCTGTACTCTTCATAAGGAGGTGTGAAAAAATGCCAGTGCTGAAAATCTGGCATGAAAATATTACTGATTTGCGAAGTTACAAGGGTGTGTGGAAACTGTACAACCCACGCTCGTAACACAGTCATTTTATGGACTTTCATCACAAAATTTTCACCATAGGCATTTATGACCTCTGCTCATGAATAGTATCACTGTGGTTTTCTTAATGTGCCCCAAACACTGATTTCCCACAGCAACCGCACTATTCTGCGCCTGAAGTGCGAAAACGCATTTCGGCCAGGATGTGAAAAATGACAGCTGTACTATTCATAAGGAGGTGTGGAAAAATGCCAGTGCTGAAAATCTGTAGTGAAAATATTGCAAATTCATGAAGTTATGAGCATGCGTAGCAACTGGGCAATGCGCACTCATAAAACAGTCATTTTTTGGAATTTTTCTACCAAATTTACTACTCAGCTCAGTTAGAGAAATAAACAGAACAAATAAATATGTATTATTACAGCAATCATAACAGTATAGCTCAGCACTTAGCTCAGTTAGAGAAACAAACAGAACAACTTAATCTGTATTATTACAACAATCCTAAAAGTATCCAACCATTACTTTGTCTCCACTCCAGAGACCCTGCTGTAATATAGGACAACAGAGGGCTCTGGGCAGGAGGGTGAGCAACTCTAAAGTCCCGACAGACCTCCATTAAGCTCGCTCACTCCCTCTCTCACTCACGTTTTCTATTTCTCCCGATGCTGCAGGCTGCCCTTTTGTACTGGGCTCCTGCTTGCGCTGGCATATTTTCTGCTCACAAAGAAATCCGCAGCAGTCCCGACACAGCTCCGTTGAGCCTGCTCACTCCCTCTCTCTCACTCACTTGTTCTGTTTCTCTCAGCGCTGCAGGTTGCCCTTTTCTACTGGGCTCTTGCTTGTGTGGGTGCCTTTTTCTGCCCACAGAGAAGTTCACAGCTGCCCTGACAGAGCTCCGTTGCGGTCGCTCACTCCCCCTCTCTCACTTGCTCATTCTGTTTCTCCTGGCACTGCAGGCTGCCCTTTTGTACGGGGCTCCTGCCTCCATTGCCACCTTTTTCTGCCCACAAAGAAATCCTCAGCAGTCCCAACAGAGTTCCGTTGAGCTCGCTCACTCCCCCTCTCTCACTCACTCACTCATTCTGTTTCTCCCACAGCTGCAGGCTGCCCTTTTGTACTGTGCCCCTGCCTGCATTGACTCCTTTTTCTGCCCACAAAGAAATCAGCAGCAGTCCCGACAAAGCTCCGTTGAGCTCGCTCACTCCCCCTCCCTGACTCGCTCTCTCATTCTGTTTCTCCCGGCACTGCAGGCTGCCCTTTTGTACTGGGCTTCTGCCTGCATTGGGGTCTTTTTCTGCCCACAGAGAAATCCGCAGCAGTCCCAACAGAGCTCAGTTGAGCTTGGTCACTCCCCCCCCCCCCACTTGCTTGATCTTAATCTATCCCAAACTCTGATTTCCCACCCAACCATGCTACTGAGTGCCAGAAGTGCAAAAACCTATTTTGGCCAGGATGTGAAAAATGACAGCTGTACTGTTCATAAGGATGTGAAAAAATGCCAGTGTTGAAAATGTGGCATGAAAATATTCCAAATTGCGAAGTTACAAGGGTGCATGGAAACAGCTCAATACGCTTGTAACACAATCACTTTATGGGCTTTTGTCACCAAATTTTCAACATAGGATTTTAGGACCTCTGCTCACAAACAGTGTCACTGTCATTTTCTTAATCTGTCCCGAACATTGATTTCCCACAGCAACGCTATTCTGCGCCAGAAGTGCGAAAACACATTTTGACCAGGATGAAAAAAATGATAGCTATACTGTTCATAAGGGGGTGTGAAAAAATGGCAATGTTGAAATCTGGCATGAAAATATTAAAAGTTCACAAAGTTACGAGCATGCATAGCAACTGCGCAACGCACGCTCATAAAAGAGTTATTTTTTGGATTTTTTCCACCAAATTTGCAACATAGGCTTTTTGAGAGCCCACGTCATGAACACTGGCACTGTCATTTTGTTAATCGTTCCCAAAGATGATTCTGCACAGTGACCACGAAATCACCTTTCAGGCCAAATAATGCCATGACAGTGGCTGAATTCATGAGGAGGGGTCCCAAAAAACCCATGTTGAAAATTTGGTGCCAAAATTCCAAAAAATGCCTGAGATATGCACCAAAGTTGAAAAAAAACCTATTTATGCCATTATACAGCTTACCGGCATTTTCTCAGTTCGCGGTTGGCTCTGAAGAGAGTAGACGTTTTCCCGGTCCACCGAAGATCGTCGTGCCGAGCTCTGGAGGTAAGTATGGGGTGAGGGTGTGTGCGGAGGTGGGATACGCAGTGGGTGGGCGCAGGTTGGGGAAGGGGGCGCAGACAGCGAGGGACCATTTTTATCTTCTCAGGGTGTAAAAAATAAGACATTGCGGCACAGTTTTTCTTTTTACAGGTACTTCTGGCATGCTGGGGTGGGCTTCCAGTGTGCCACCTGCATGTTTGGGGTGAGGGGCACTGGAGCCGATGGAATGAGCACCCCCATCAGCACATACTTGGGGGCTCATGAGCCAGGGGGATTGGGCACCCCCTTGGCACACAAGAAAATGGGGGAAACATGCCAACGGGGATTGGGCACCCCCATTGGCAAAGAAAAGAGGGACATGATGCTGAGAGGGATTGGGCACCCCTCAGCACACAGTAGCAGAAACTGTGAGGACTGGGCTCTCTGTTGGCAAACTGGATGGGGAATGCAATGGACCGCCTTGCAATGATGGGTCACTCCGTCATTGCAGCAGATGATGCTGCAATGACGAGGGCGGCCCCTGATTGCAGCGGCTGAACTTTTCAAGGTTGTGGCACACTGCCTGAACTAGTTTCAGCAACAGCATGCCACGGCATTGGGGAATGGGTCCAAGCCTTAACGGCAGTGGGGCATTAGCCACAACAGTGCCACACCTCCACAACCTGCTTCTGGAGCAAGCAGCCACAATATGTTTCTTGGGGATGCGTGCAATCAACTATAATAACAGAAGACCCTGAGAAAAAACTGTTAACTAGTATAGAGTCCAGACATTTTACAGTAGTGTTATTATCAGCTAGGTTTGATAATAATAAGTGTCTATGTTGCATAAAAAAAAACCCTGATATGCTGCTACCCATGTATCATGAGTGGATTTTATATTTTCTGAATACAAAATGTATCAAAAGGACAGGGGAATTCGGAAGGGTGGGGGTGGTGGTGATATTTGTACAGGAAGGAATTGCTTGCACTGGGGGGAGGGAGTTGACCAGAATGTGGAGGTGTTACAGGTAAACATGCATGATACTATGGGTAGAGGGTAAATTTTGGGGTAGTTTGTAAGCCACCAACTCAGTCAGAGATGCTGGATATGGGTTGGTTGACAACCTAAGGCACATTGTGGAAAGGGGAGAGCAGGGCCAGTTGTGGCGGAGGAGATTTTAATATGCGGGGTGGACTAGTGCTCTATGGCATCATCACCTGCAGAAGAACAGAGGTTGCGAGATGCATTCCCGGATGAATTCCTGTCTCAGTTGGCAGAGGAGCCAACCAAAGAAGGAAACATTTTGGACCTGGTTTTGGCAGATAGCAGCCAGGTAAAGGCTGTGGTAGTGAGGGAGCCATTGGAGGCGAGTTATCATGCAGGAATCAGTCTAACATTAAGGGGATTTCAGGGGGATGGCTGTCATATTGAAAGAGTATTTGGGGAAAATTAGACCAGATATGGACACAGTACGTAGATGGGGAATTTTAAAGTTGGGACTTCTAGAGGTCACTAAATCATGCACCAAGACCTGCTGTGAGAGCTCTAGGTCCGGAAAACCCTGTTGGTGGACTAGGGAGCTGCAGGAGAAGGTGAGAAAAAAGCAACAGCCTTCCAGAAATACAAGAGGACACGCGGGGATATTAACAAGGAGGAATATCATTGAATTTCAAGGGAGGTAAGTAAAGTGGTAAGAGTGGCTAAGGCATCCAAAGAACTGAGGCTGGCCCAGGGGATCAGAGAGGGGGAGAAATAATTTTTTTGTGTAACCCCTCACCCCTGCCTTTTTAGCAAAACGACAGGTGGCATGCTGTTGAAGCTGACAGCAGTACCTGGTGGGGACTGGGTTCGGGGAGGATGAGGCTACTCGGCACAGGGGACCTAGGTTTGGCTACTCTGCACAGGGGCACCCAAGTAAATCCGAACACAGGAAGCAATAACTGTAATGTCCAGAACCAGGAATGGGATTCTACAGTGTAGCTTTTATTCACAGCCAAGCTGAACAAACAAAGCATAAACCGGACCCCAGGGCTACATTCCTGGTAATGCAGATTAGAGACAACAGAACACTTTATCCTATTTCCAGCCCTCAGGCTCTGAACCCACCAGACACACAGCCGGACTTGCATGCAGCTTTGGGTACGGCCCGACTTGTACACTACTTGGGTTTTCCCCACTGGCCCGGCTCCCCCGCTGGCCACTTGATCCATGGTCCATTTTGGAAAATTAACCTATTATCCTGTTGTGGCTCTCCAAACCACACTAGAGCCTTCGACTCCTAGAGGGAATTTTCCTTCCAATCCCATGTCTGGGTACTTCCCTCATCACTGGAGAAGTGTCTGAGGCAAAGTAGAAATCCACAGAGCAAATCCGTAGAGGTGGACCTGGTCACTAAAGATGGGGGGTCTCCCACCTCCAGCTCCCACAGCCCATACCCGGCCATTTCTCTGGAAACTAAACAATTCCTTTACTGAAAACTTGCAAATGTAGATTCCTGGGTAGACGTATGTCACATCTCCTCTACATATCATTTTGATCCCAATGAGCTCTGGACTTGAACCTACTTTTACTTGTTGGCTAAGCCTATTACTCTAGGCCTCCCACTATTTCAGTAGTTCAATCCCCACATTGTCACACAAGTACCAGGGTGAAAAATATAGGCCCTTTCAGGAAGAGCAGACACTCACCCTCCAGTTGCAGGTGCCCCACAGGCGACTCACAAGTCTTCTTGTTCCCCCAAAGAACTCTGGAATAAATAGGCAGCTTCTCCATTACTAGCAGAACTAGGGGTTTGCCCCAGGAATTTGCAGGAACCCTTTCCTGCCCCCATCCCCAGAGGAAGCGGGCACTGAGACCCGAAAACAGCGGTCTCCACCACTTCAATTATTTTCTGTGTCTCTCTTTTGGTGGAGACACACACCCTTTTTACCTAAAAGTAGCCCTCTGTCAGGGCTGAGGCTCCAAGAGCCTACACTGAGCTGTTGTGCTGCTTCCTCAGCAGGCTCCCAACACCAACTGACTACAGACTCTGTTCAAACCTCCCAACATTCTATTCCAACTCCCTTGCTGCAGATTCCATTGTGGCTCATGCAGCTGCAATAGTTCTGTTGGTGATGTCATCCCTCAGTCTCAGCTGAGACTGAGAACAGAGTGAGACAGTGTGAAACCCATTTAACTGGAGTTTCACAAGCTGCCTTCCCTGCCTACCATTAGGTCTTACTGGGATTCTAGTAACCCCGAGTAACAAGGGGGTTACACTTGCCCTTGACCAGGAAAATGACTGTCCGCAGTCATTGTTTACCCGGCCTTAGGCCATCCCACCCTATGTGCTACCTGCGGAGGGGGGTGATCAGGCCCCCTCCTACCATGTGCAAGCACAGGCAGGCAGCACACTAAGAGCCTAGAGGCCTTTGGCTGACATATCAGCCTCTACACTATCCACTTACTATGGACACCTAGTGGCTCTGGTAGAACTATCCAGAGCATAGCCCCGATAGATCAGCACTGCGGTCCCTACTGCAGGTCAGGGCCACAGCCTGTCTATCCCCCCAACCCTCTAGGGAAAACCTATCTGCCTTTAACTTAATACCCCAAAAACCAAAACAACCCGGGGACCTCCCCGACCTTGGGCAACCTGCAGCCACACACCATTAAAATACCACATTTTATACCAGTTTAATACCTCCTCCCTACCCCCACAACCACACCTGTGGAAGGAAAGGGTTAATACAGTAACAACAACAATAACAACACCACAGTACTTTAAATCACTACACACTAAAGTACTATTGAGGAACTCTGATGAGCCCCTCCTCCTCCTCCTCCTCTTCTTCTTGTCTTCTCTTCTGTCTTCCCAGGAACACCTGCAAGAAAAAGAAAGACAACACACTCTCCTAATCTGCATACACAGTCTACCTAAACTCCTACCATCAAAACACTGAAGAATCCCAAAAGATTTTTTTTTTTAGAAAAGGTAGACAAATAGTATTACATTAGAAACAAACTGCATTATTTACAATACACATTTGGGGGGATGAAGTGCCCTAAAAGTCCCAACTAGTGACCACAATGCCCGAAGGCTAGTCCAATAAAGAGTCTCTCCTGGGCTGGAGCCCGGTGAAGCACAGTTCTAACAGGCCAAAGTCCTGAAGAGGAGAGTCTTTGAGGACAGTTCACACATTTTGGAGTCTTCTAGTGTAGGGTGTGTACTGCAATGTCATAAAGATAGAAAAGTTCGGACTTACCAGCCCCTTGTCGAATGGAAAATTCTGCACCGACCTGCA
Source organism: Neoceratodus forsteri (assembly GCA_016271365.2). Lineage (NCBI taxonomy): Eukaryota > Metazoa > Chordata > Ceratodontiformes > Ceratodontidae > Neoceratodus > Neoceratodus forsteri. Next base: position 131,497,711 of record JADMNL010000033.1, read on the forward strand.
CCTCTGACGAAGACTCTCCCTGGCAGCATTTCTTCCAATACAGCTGGGCGGACATCTTCCGGGAACCACAGGAGGGCACATCTGGGAACTGCTGGGGTGATGTCATCTATGGAGATGGAACCTTAGAACAGGAACAAAAAGAAAACAGCTGGTCCGCCATCATCCGATTACCAGGCGATGGCTCAGGATACAGCTGGGCTGGTGTCCTCTCTGGATCTGAAGTCTTCTGGTGGGCCAGTTGATGGATTCTGGAAAGGCCAGTACACTGTAGAATTGATGAATGTGGGGCACCCGAGTCCTGGATGTCCATATTGGCGGATCAATAAAGACACTTCACAGTCTGGTGTGGCAGTATTGACTACCACTGCTCGGCTTTCCATTTTGTAGGCACGGGCACATTTGCTGGGAGGTCCTTGCACTGAGGCCAATAGTACCGGGGGTCAGGAGCTTGAATTATTACCCCGTCTGGGTGCACATAATTCACACAGTGGGAGATTTCACGTCCCTCTCAGTCCACTATTCGCACTCTGTCTATAAACAGTGTCCTGCCTCTATTCCACTGGGTATACTTCTCATGAAACAGTCTGTTCTTCACATGCTTGTTGGCCCCAGGATGCACACTTTTCGTTGCTTCATCCCAGATCCAGGATTTCCTGCTGTTCTCAATCTTCTCCCAGACTTTCCGAGGAAAGGTAGGAAAGGTTATACCATAGATCTCATTTGCCTTTCTACGAACCAGTCTCCCCGGTTTACTTGTTTTGGTCAATCTGAGACTGCTGGCCTGGCTTGGGGGTGGCCAGTCCTGGTTCTGCCAGCTTTGCATCCTTAAAGAAATTAAAAATGGATCCCTGACTTCTTCCTCTTGCAAAGCCAGGGCAGTGACATCACCACTCTCTTCCATGCATTCCTCCGAGGCAAGATCTTGAGGCTGTGTACCCGTTCCTTTTTCACAAGGCCACATAGGTTCCCCCTCATCTTCCTCTTCACTGAGGATCTGAGCCCAGGAGTGAGCAGTCAATCTCACTCCTGAGACTATCCACTCATCGCTAGGCGCAGAGGTCGACACCTCCCACTTAAAGGCCTCCCCCATCTCATCTTCGCCTAAGAGATTTGAGCTAGGCCCCCCCCTCCAGGGGTCTATTGATGCTTTATCCAAACTTTCCTTCTGGGATCCAGCATCCGAAACTTCAACTTCTGGTTCTGTCTCTAACTCTGCACCCTCTAGCTTTGTGCCACACTCCCCCGAGGGGCCTTCCTCCACAGGCTCCGCCTGGTGCTGTGCTGCCAGCTGCAGATTCCTGAGCCTTTGTCCATGTGGGAGCCAACCAAATTTGAGGCGCTTTATAGAAGCCATATTTTTCTAGGCATCCAGCACAGTGAGGAATCATGAAGACGTCCCTTCCAGCTCTCAAGCATATTTGACATACATGCACTGGATAACCAGGAACCGCCACATGAGGAGGCAGTTGTCCTCCATAGCACCACTTTTCAATATCCCTCAGTCTATTTACTGCTGCTGTTACTGCAACCCGGGCATGATCCAGGTAACAAGCTGGTCCTGAGGCCATAACTGCAGAAAAACAAACAAAAGTTCACTGTAACTGAAAGTCCCACTTTTCTGAACACACTCTTTAGTTGTAAAATGGCTCCTCTGCTGCTGTGTTTACTTTACTACCCCACCCTGTAATGGCAGCGGTAGCATTCCTGTGCATCAACATTCCGAAATTGGATCAAGCCACTGCACACCGATTTACACAAACTACTGATAACTTTTGCTCAAACTGCACAAACTTGCACTGTTCTTGTTTTAAACACATTTACAGGATTTTCCATGGACTTTTCACATGCTGGAAACATTTCTTAGACTCACAGTCCCTTAGAGCTTCAGGTTTTTTAAGCACAGGATTGCCTGTATAACTAGTGCTGCACATTGGCTACAACTCACAGTCTCTCTCTCTGACTTCAGACTTTAAACTGAGGCTGAATTCATTACTATGCACACAGTCAATGGCTTAACAGACTTGCACTTGCTGGCAGGACTTGACACAGTCGTTACTTGCAAAGCGACTACACTGCTGCACACACAATTATATGGCATAGGGCAGAAAATCACTGTTTGAGCAGTTTTTATGTTGTTACTTACTGTTATCGGTAGCAGTTTGCTGTAATGGGGGAAAAACAGCCTGCAGCCAGTTCTTGGAGGCCTCAGAACAGAAACGGGCGGGCAGTCCTGCCGATCGTCTTCTCGACCACCACACTTGCAATTCCGACGATCAATTAGAAGGGTTGAGCCCAATTTTGAACAAGATAGTCTATTTTTACTAGGTTTACAGCGATTTTAACACTCGCGATGCTCCTCCACTAGCCAGTACATGCACTCCACTCACTCCCTCTCGAATGCTGATGCAGTCACTGTAGAGCTGGCTGAGGGCAGGACTGACTGCAGCCTGACCAATCACACGACGCCATGCAAATGAGCCTCTTCTTCCTCACGAGAGCTCTTCTCTCCACCGGCGATCGTCGGGCAGAGCAAATTAAACTGCGAGAATGCAACTTTTTTTTCTAACGACTCCACGGCAGGAGCCTATTTCAGCCATTTAACATAGCTATTTACACCTGCAAGTCTCTCATTCCATTCAAAAAGCATTTCCAATGTCCAGGGCACAATTTTCCTGTTGCTACCCCTAGTCTTCCACACTTTTCTTCACACAGTTCATTTTAGAAGCATTTCAAACGTCCAGGGCATAATTTTTCTGTTGCTACCCCTAGTCTTCCACACTTTTCTTTACCACAGTTCATTCAAAAAGCAGGCAAAAACGCTGTAAACAATTTGATGCAGGACAAGGGCACACTCTTTGGCTTTACTGCGCCTTGGTAAACAGTTGGCATTTTAAACAGCAGCATAAGATCCACAGCACACAGCAACACTAGGTAAATTGCTTCAGCTTTTGGGGCTACCCACTGCCAGATAGCCAAAATGCTAGCCCCTTGCCCGAGCACCTTCCTCCCAGAATAAAATCCAAAGCGGTGCCTCCATTTTTGTAACCCCTCACCCCTGCCTTTTTAGCAAAATGACAGGTGGCATGCTGTTGAAGCTGACAGCAGTACCTGGTGGGGACTGGGTTCGGGGAGGATGAGGTTACTCGGCACAGGGGACCTAGGTTTAGCTGCTCTGCACAGGGGCACCCAAGTAAATCCGAACACAGGAAGCAATAACTGTAATGTCCAGAACCAGGAATGGGATTCTACAGTGTGGCTTTTATTCACATCCAAGCTGAACAAACAAAGCATAGATGGACCCCCACGGGGCTACATTCCTGGTAATGCAGATTAGAGACAACAGAACACTTATCCTATTTCCAGCCCTCAGGCTCTGAACCCACCAGACACACAGCCCAGACTTGCATGCAGTTTTGGGTACACAGCCCGACTTGTACACTACTGGGTTTCCCCACTGGCCCGGCTCCCGCTGGCCACTTGATCCATGGTCCATTTTGGGAAATTAACCTATTATCCTGTTGTGGCTCCCCAAACCACACTACAGCCTTCGACTCCTAGAGGGAATTTTCCTTCCAATCCCATGTCTGGGTACTTCCCTCATCACTGGAGAAGTGTCTGAGGCAAAGTAGAAATCCACAGAGCAAATCCGTAGAGGTGGACCTGGTCACTAAAGATGGGGGGTCTCCCACCTCCAGCTCCCACAGCCCATATCCGGCCATTTCTCTGGAAACTAAACAATTCCTTTACTGAAAACTTGCAAATGTAGATTCCTGGGTAGACGTACGTCACATCTCCTCTACATATCATTTTGATCCCAATAAGCTCTGGACTTGAACCTACTTTTACTTGTTGGCTAAGCCTATTACTCTAGGCCTCCCACTATTTCAGTAGTTCAATCCCCACATTGTCACACAAGTACCAGGGTGAAAAATATAGGCCCTTTCAGGAAGAGCAGACACTCACCCTCCAGTTGCAGGTGCCCCACAGGCGACTCACAAGTCTTCTTGTTCCCCCAAAGAACTCTGGAACAAATAGGCAGCTTCTCCATTACTAGCAGAACTAGGGGGTTGCCCCAGGAATTTGCAGGGAACCCTTTCCTGCCCCCATACCCGGAGGGAAGGGGCACTGAGACACGAAAACAGTGGTCTCCACCACTTCAATTATCTTCTGTCGCTCTCTTTTGGTGGAGACACACACCGTTTTTACCTAAAAGTAGCCCTCTGTCAGGGCTGAGGCTCCAAGAGCCTACACTGAGCTGCTGTGCTGCTTCCTCAGCAAGCTCCCAACACCAACTGACTACAGACTCTGTTCAAACCTCCCAACATTCTATTCCGACTCCCTTGCTGCAGATTCCATTGTGGCTCATGCAGCTGCGATAGTGCTATTGGTGATGTCATCCCTCAGTCTCAGCTGAGACTGAGAACAGAAGTGAGACAGTGTGAAACCCATTTAACTGAAGTTTCAGCTGCCTTCCTGCCTACCACTAGGTCTTACTAGGTTCTAGTAACCCCAGGTAACAAGGGGTTACATTTGTTATATTATGAGAGAGGAGATTACCAGTTGAAAAAGATGATGGGTGGGCAGAGGGGGCAGTATAGTAGGCTCTAAATGTGTACCTTTGCTCTGTATTTACTAGGGAGTTAGATGGGCCCATACCTCAGGGGGAGGGGGAGGCTGGGAGTGAGGATGGGGGGGTACTAACTGATGGGGAAATCCAGATGAGCAGAGTGTGGAAAGCCTTTAAGTATTTGAGGATGGATAAGTCCCCAGGTCTGGAAGGTATTCACCCTAGAGTCTTGAGGGAACTGGCAGATGTCCTAGTGGCACAGTTGACAGAATGTTTCAATTCCTCCCTTAGAGTAGGGAGTGTACCTCTGAACTGCAGGGTGGTGCACATTGTGCCCCTCCACAAGGGTGGTCCTTGGGATGAACCGGAAAATTACAGAATGGTAAGTTTGATCTCAATAGTGGGGAAACTCTTGGAGACCATTTTGAACGAGAGGTTTGTGGAGTTCCTGGAGGAAAGTGGTTTCCAAGATGTCTGGCAATACAGGTTTGTTAAAGGGAGATCTTGTCAGATGAACCTTGTCGAATTCTATGCCTGGGTGATGAGATCTCTGGATGGTGGATGCCTGGTTAATGTCCTGTATCTGGACTTCAGTAAGGCATTCGATGCTGTGCCACATAGGAGGCTACGGGGTAAACTGAGGAACTTAGGGGTGGGGTAAAGATGGTAAATTGGACTGAAAATGGGCTGAGTGATAGACAGCAGAGTGTGGTGGTTGGGGCGAGATTTCAGCACCCAGAGCAGTCATTAGTGGAATTCCGCATGGGTCTGCCCTGGGTCCAGTTTTGTTTAATACATTCATAGTGGACATTGCGGTGGGTGTCAGGAGCAAGATGTGCTTGTTTGCAGATGACTCCAAACTGGGAGCGGTGGTGAATGGAGAAGAGGGGTGGAGGACTGTCCAAGAGGACCTGGATGCCCTGGACCAGTGGTCTCACACATGGTAGCTGGGGTTTAATGCTAGGAAGTGTAGGATCCTGCATTTAGGGGTTAGGAACCCAGAGTATAGTTGCCAGCTGGGGGGGTACAGCTGCAGGTCTCAAGGGCAGAAAAAGATCTGGGGGGGTGATGATTGATGATAAAATGAATAACTCAGAGTACAGGGCACGACTGGGACCTGAACCTGAGGGCTGCCACCATGTTCAGGAAGGACAGGGGGAGGAAGGAGGAGGGGGTAGCAATAATAGTCAAAAAACTGCATTGCCATAGGAGGAGTGGAGGAGGCGGAGGGAATTGTGGAGGACTTGGGTCACCTTGATAACAAGGTGGGGGCAAGAGAGTGAAAATAGGAGTGTGTATAGACCCCTGCACTGGCAGAGGAGCTGGAAGAGAGTCTGGTGGCAGATGTTGGGAGACACTGCAGATTGGGAAGGGGAAGAGTAGTAGTGTTGGGGGACTTAAACATGCCAGGAACAGACTGGGAGACTATGACATCCTCGGTTACCTCGTCCTCCTGCTTTGTCTTCCCCCCACCTACCAGTGATTCCCCCCCCCCAGACCTGCCGATCAGTAAGTCACTCCCTCAGTTTCACCATCTCCTCCCATGTGATGCAGCCCCCGTTTTCCTTGGTGAAAACTGGCGAAGTACTCATTTAGTACCTCAGACTGCTCCCCGGGTCTTGTGCCCATCCTCCCTGTTTTAAGCCATCCTCGGTGACCAGAGAACAGAGGTTGTTGGATGTCTTTCAGGACATGTTCCTAACTCAGCAGGTGGGGAACCGACCAGGAGGTGGATACTGGATGTGGTCCTGGCAGACAGTGACCAGATTGGGGCCTGGAGGTAAGGGACCCATTTTTGGGGAGTGACCATGCCATGGTCTGGTTCTGCCTGAACCTAGGAGGGGTAGAAGGCTGCACAAAGACGGAGGTAACTGACTTCAGGAGGGAAGACTTCAAGAAAATGGGAAGGATCCTTAGGGAGCACTTGGATGGGACTGGGCCAGACATGGACGGTGACAGTAGGTGGGAAATCATCAGGAGGTGGGGTGCAGAATGCTACCTGCACCTGCGCAAGAGTAAGACAAAAATGTGGTAGGGCCAAAAAATCCTGCTGGTGGACCAGGGAGGTTCAGGAGGTGGTGAGGGGAAAGAAGGTGGCCTATAGGCAATTCAAGTGCTCAAGGAGTGAAAGGGACTGAGGGGAGTACGAGCTGATGGCCAACAGGGCCACTAGGGTGGTGAGAGTGGCTAAGGCAAGGAAGGAGCAGAACCTGACCAGAGAAATTAGGAGAGGGAACAAGGGGTTCTTTAGATACATTGGGGAAAAACGAAGGGTGAAGGGGCAGATTTGCAGGATTAAAACAGGGGAGGGAAGGGAACAAGGTACATCTCCAAGCCAGTGCCTCATGGTGGTGCACTCTTTACAGGTAGAGAAGTATGTCTCACCACATGCTGCCAGCAGAATCTGTTGTAGCTTTCTTCATGCAGGGCCCTGTGAGCCCTGCGTGAAGTAAAGAGATCATGAACAGAAGCAGTGAAGTGCACACTGGGATGGTGGTGCTCATGATATAAAACAAGTTCTTAAAAAACACAGGAGGATTGGGCACTTCACCAACATCACACATAGCGAACCCACAGCTCAAATTAATTTAAAACATTTACTTAAAATAATAATGACCTACAGTGAAACACTGCACTCCTACCGCATTTCAGATTAGAGCCTTTGTTAAAGGATTTTTTCTAATTCGAAACATGTCAGAGTTGTTAAACAGTCTGTCAGATGGGCGGTGGATGCCAAGACCATAAATGGTTTCAAGCATGGCTGGCACAGTTTGAAGGGTTTGGTGGTTGCTCGAGTCAGTAGCAGTAGGGAGGGAAGCAGGGCAGTGGACCAGGAGGGATAAAACCCTGTATGGCCAATAGATCCATGGCAAATAGGAACTCTGGGTAGACTAGATGGACCTGCATTCTTTCTGTCATCATTGTCTATGTTTCTATGTGTATACATACATTATCTATCTATCTATCTATCTATCTATCTATCTATCTATCTATCTATCTATCTATCTATCTATCTTCCTGAAATCCAGGGTATCAAGACATTTCAACCAATTGTTCAGCAACTCCAGTAAGCAATTAGGTCAAGTAAAAACTAACAGCATGCCCAATTCTTTTTAGTCGTTTCATCCCTGTGCCAAGATGCATGTTTCTGAAGCTTTTAAAAGCGCCCACTTGTTACACCAACTTTGATAGATCTAAGCAGGACTGTGTTATGCTGTAATGGGCACTTCTTCATGGAGAGGGTGGCGTGGTAGAGGTCTGGAATAAACTATCAGAGGAAGTGGTGGGGGCTGAAATGGTGAAGGGAATTAAGAGGACATGGGACCAACACATGGGGTTAGTAGGTGGGGGGAAGGGGAGAACCCATGGGAGGTGCAATGAGTGGGGAGGGGGCATGGCAGACATGGGCCAGTGGGTCTTTTTCTGCCATCAGATTTCTGTGATTCTGTACGGCTAATCAAACTAGCACCACCATGACATGTAACCCGCATCATGGATACATAAGTAGTCTGTTTAGTCATCCTGCTCAGCTGCTCCCTGTGTTCAGTTAGAATAAATTTTGATTTTTTTACTCTTGCTAATGCTTCCTTTTATAAGTCTGATATTATTTGTTATTCATTACTTAACAACCAATTGGTTCCAGAACCTGGTGACTTCAGTTGAGTGAAGCCTGCAGGTTTCATCCAGCTGGTGCCACTGGATTCCGGAACTGAACAACACTTGAAAACATATCATGGCTGCTGCAGTGATGGTGGATGCCACTTGTGATACTGGTAACCTCAGTTTGTGCCCCATGCTCAGGCAAACAGGAAGGGTGCTCTTTCACCAAGGTGGGTGGGTAGCATCTCTCACTGCATCATGATGCTACAGCATTCACAGCCATGGTTCTACCCCTTTGTAGCTTACCAGCCTTATACCTTTCCCCAGGTGGCCAGATTTGAGAGGCAAAACCTGGTTCTGTGATCATCTTGGCAGCGCAGGACTGAATCGGTACTAACACATGACAGGATGCTAGGCTGTAAGTGGGAGGAGATGAGAAATAATGGTGGCTCCAACCCCCAAGAGAGGAAGCATAGAAAGAGTTAAATATGCTATCAAATGAGTAAAAGGACCTTAAAATAATAATAATAATAAACTTTATTTTTATGGTGCCTTTCTAGAACCAAAGTGCCAAACACAGTTAAAATCATAAACATAATTACACACAATTGCATAGTTACTAAACAAGCAACTGAACAAATTTAAAAATTACAATAAATATACACAATCAATCAGTCGTCAAAAGCTTGGTGCCACAGATGAGTTTTTAAGTCTTGTTTAAAGGCCTCCACAGTCATGCACTCACTCAACTGACAGGGTAGAGAATTCCAGAAGGAAGAGACCACATGCATAAATGCCCGGGCCCCAGAAGATTTGAAACATACTCTTGGAATCTCTAGCAACCCCTCGCCAGCTAAGCGGAGTGATCGCCCAGGGCGGTAAGGTACCAGGAGCTCTTTCAGGTAGTCCAGGCCCAGTCCATGTAGGGCTTTATAAGACAAGAGACTGACTTTAAAGGTAGTCCGCCACTGAACTGGCAGCCAGTGCAGGTCCCGCAGCACTGGCGAAATATGACAGAACTGAGAGGTTCCCATCAAAAGCCAAGCTGCAGCATTCTGCACTAGCTGCAAATGGTGAATTTCTACCCCAGATGGCCCTAGATAAAGTGCATTGCAGTAATCCAAGTGAGAGGACACAAAGGCGTGAACCAATGTAGGAAGGTCACTGGACGGAACAAGGTGCTTCACCCTGGTGATATTCCTTGGATGGAAAAAAGAGGTCTTGACGACGGCTGACACCTGAGAATGCAGGTTCAGCCCTTCATCAAAAATGACCCCCAGGTTTCACACCTGTTCAGAGGCCGGTAGTGATAAAATCCCAAGGAAAAGCCCAGATGGTAAGCCTACCCCCGACACCCCTATCCGATGTCCTGGGTCTACAACCAGCACTTCAGTCTTTCCCCAGTTCAACTTCAACCAACTCGAATCCATCCACTCCTGGATTTCTGCTAGTCAGTTATTAAAGACCAAAAGAGATCTATTCTGGTCGGGTGCAAAAGAAAGGTAGAACTGGGTATCATCAGCACAGCAGTGAAACCTCAGCCCATACCTCCTTACAATGTCTCTGAGAGGTAGTATATACACTGGGAACAACATGGGAGAAAGCACCAATCCCTGAGGAACCCCACAAGACAGAGGATAGGGGTCCAAGAATAATCCCAGACATCACCCTCTGAGTTCTTCCGGTGAGGAAAGATGTAGATCACCTGAGATCTGTACCTGACAGGCCACAGATGAACCTCGGTGATCGAGCAAAATCCCATGATCCACAGTGTCAAATGCTGATGAGAGATCAAGAAGGACCAGGATGGAATGGTTCTTCTGATCTCTAGCCATAAAGGATCACTGAGCACCCGAACCAGCGTTGTCTCGGTACTATGCTTCTTTCGGAAAATGGACTGGGGTTCATAGATGTCATGGATGGTCAAATGGCTCTCCAGCTGTATGGGCACTACCATCTCAACCACCTTCCTTAAAAGGTAAGGTTAGAGATTGGTCTGTAGTTGCATGTCAGTTTGGGTCTAAAAGCTTTCTTCAGGAGAGGTGTTACCACCGCCTCCATCGGGGAGCTAGGAAACTCACCTGTTTCCAAGAGCACCAGACTATCTGCGCAAGGACCTGACCAATGGAATCGGTACAACCCACAATCAGGAAGTTGGTCCAAGGTCCAAACTACAGTACGTAGGGCACACACTCTGGACAATCTTCATGACATCCATGAACTCCAGGCAGTCAAAGGTACTCCAGGAAAGCTGGAGGCTAGTGGCCAGGTGCTGGTCACTAGCAACACCCATAGAGTGTGCTGGCTGGAGAGCTGCCTTGATGTCGGCCACCTTAGTTGCAAAGAATCGAGCAAGTTCATCGCACTCTATTTGCGTAAACGCTTTCCAAACCTGTAGACAGGCTGGGTTGCACAGCCTGTCCACAGTTCAAAAAAGCTGAGCTGGTCAGTTCTGAGTAACTGCAATCTCCCAGGACAGGAACTCTGCCTTCTTATGGGAGATTGCAGATTGATAGATTTGATAATGAATCATCAACCTAAGGCAGTCAGCACCAAGGGCAGATCTCCACCAGCAATGCTCTAATCTTCATCCTTGTCGCCACATCTCCTCAAAGTCCCATCAAACCATGGAGACTGAGGGTGAAGGAGAGGATGAACTCGGACAAGAGCAATGACATCCAGGGCTGTCATGAAGGCTGTATTATAGGCCACCACAAGGTCCTCTGGGTCACTGTTTGCAGTCGGAAGAGACAATAGGTCAAGAACCACCATAAGGCCTTCAGAACTAACATCTCGTAAAGGGCGATACTTTACCATCTCCACTGGGTAGGCCTTTGTGGGTGGTGCTAAAATTGAACTCCACAGTACAGTGATTGGACCATCCAACTTGTTCCACCCCCAAGTCCGAGGCTTCAATCCCCAGGAGGAAAACTAAGTCAAGGGAGTGACCTTGTTTATGGGTAGCAGTGGTAACTATTTGTGTAAGGTCCAGAGATGTCATCAACTGGAGGAAGTGTTGTCCAAATTGCGCAGGTTCATCATCGACCCAGGCATTAAAGTCACCCAGGACCAGCAACTTGGGAGACTGAAATGTCATATCGATGAAGAAGTCCGCCACTTCCTGAAGGAACCGTTTCCCATCCCTGGGTGGACAGTAGATCAGAACGATTCTACAACCTACAGCAGCTACCACGGTACACTTGAATGACTCAGCCTCCTTGACTGGTACACTCGTGAGGCCCAATTTGGTCTTAAAACAAACCGCACCCCCACCATGAGCCAGTCTCGATCGGTGAATCACCAGAGTAACCGGCTGGAATTGCAGGCCTCTAAAATAGGGCCAGAGTTCTCATCCAGCCAGGTCTTGGTGATGCAAGCCTGATCCACCGAATAAAAGCCAATAAAATAAACTAAGTTCAAAATAAACTCAAAGGTAGTACCACAGAGTGACAAAACAAGCTATGCATCTGTACATCTACAACTACTTTCTGTACTTAGACTACGGCTTGGTCATCTGGTGCTACTAGCCCCACCACCCTCATGGAATATCGGGTTGCACTGAACAAAGCCTGCAGGCTGCTCACAGGAGCTGAGCGTCTCACCCATACCTGTGACTTCTATGCTCAAACAGGCTGGCTCCAACTCAGTGGAGGTTACACTACCAAACCTGCTTGTTGGCCAAAAGGCGTTACTTAGTATTATTCTTCCCTTAGCACAACAAGCTTACTTCAACCACTTTAGCAACAACTCACAGTGGACAAGAAGTGCCAGCACTTACCTCTTCCATGTTCCTCGCCTTTGAACAACGCAGGGTCAACGCCTTGGCTAGAGAACACCCTCTGGTTTAATGCCCTCAGCCAGGCCATCTTCACTCAGCCTACTCTAGGCCCTTCAAGAGACTACTACGCCAGCAGCTTTCTGCATCCACCACCTGTGACTGTTTCCACTAGTCCCCTGCCATTTGACTCTGACCTACCTCTCTGTGGCTCCCAGTAATGACATGGCCCCATGCCACCTCACCCTCCCCACACTCCCTCCCTCCACAAAGGTGGCTCGCAACTCTGGTTTGGCTACTCACCGCCTCCATCACCCCCCCCACTCCCGCCACAAGGTTGATGACCGCTACAACTCTCTCTCTCTCACGTTCTGCCTCTCCCCTGCCATCCTTTTTTGCCCTCTCTTCTCTACCTCCTTCTGTTCTCTCCACTAACTATTCTCTCTGCTAGCTTTCTCCCTACCCTCAACTGTCCGCTCCGCTTTCTTATTCTATACGCAAACCGAGGGTACATACCCTCTATTGATTTGTCTTGTATGTATAACCTGCTTGTATAAACCACTGTAATTATTGTACATGTCTGGTACTCTACGTTGTTTAATCCTTTGTTATACTGTCTTCCCTCCCACTGACGTGGATCATTTGTACAAGAGCTCTCAGCTCAAAGGTGTTGAATCCTAGATCTTAATAAATAAATAAATAAAACTATAGAGGAGAATGTCAGATGTATGACTGACAGGTGTTACTGCAACATTCTCAGTCTAGAAACTAATGGAAGTATTACTGAAATACCATCAGTATGCTGGATAGTTAAGCTGTCAGTGACAACACTAACAACCACTTGCATCAAATTAAGGGTTAGTGGGGGATCCATTAATTTGGGAACACTGGAGAACACATTCTGTGTTTAGCCAGAGATCAGAAGTGCTTCATGTGGTGTACTGTAGGTTGTCTAAAAAAAGACATTCTGTGGAAGCTATTTGCATGTAACAAAGTGGAATGCAATATTGTTTGCCGCAAGAGAGTTGAATATAGTAGTAAGGGCAACCAAGGCCTCAAGGGAACTGAGGCTGGCCCAGGGATCAGAGAAGGGGAAAAGGATTTCTTCAGGTATATAATGAAGGAGAGAAGCAGTAAGAAACAGCTTGTAGGATGAAGATATATGGAAGGTGGGCATAAAAGGGGCACAGCACGCAGAAGTACTCAGTGAGTACTTTTGTTCAGTGTTTACCAAGGAGAGGGATGAGCCCATGCCCCAGGGGAAAGGTGTGGTGGGTGCAGGGAGAGAGGGGATTACACATAAGGAGATCCCAGTGGACAGGGTTTTGGAGGGCCTTAACTCCCTGTGAGTGCATAAAGCACCAGAGCCAGTTGGAGTGCATCCAAGGGTCCTGAAGGAGTTGGCAGAGGTCCTGGTGGGACCACTGGTGGACTTGTTCAACACCTCCCTGGTTACTGGGTGCATGCCCAGGGAGAGGAGGATGGCACATTTGGCGCCTCTCCGTTAGAGTGGGCTCAGGAATGATACATAGATATATAGATACATAGATACATAGATACATAGGTACATAGACAGTGTCGGCAGATAAGGGCCTATGGCCCACCCAGTCTGCCCATTTGACCTTGTAAGTTCAGTTTGTTTTCCTAGAAGTCTGTTGCCCTACCCCTGACCTCCAGAATTCCTTTATGTCTATCCCATGCATTCTTAAATCCTGTGATTGTTTCAGCCTCCACCACTTCCTCTGGCAGGGTGTTCCACTTGTCCACCACCCGTTCTGGGAAGAAATTTCTCATGTTTCCTCTGAATCGTCCTCCTCCAACTTCATCCCATGCCCTCTAGTCCTGGAACATCTTTTTCACTTAAAAATAGTGTTTTCCTGCACCCTGTTCCTCCCTGTAAGATACCTGTATGTCTCTATCATATCCTCTCTCCCTCCTCTCTCCTCCAGGAGTACATGTTCAGTTCCTTCAACCTGTCTTCATAGGACTTGTGATGCAATCCATGCACCATCTTTGTTGCCCTCCTCTGAACCTTCTCTACCCTGTCTATGTCCTTACGTGGTATGGTCTCCAGAACTGTACACTGTACTCCAGGTGGGGCCTCACTAGTGTCTTGTATAGCGGAATTATGACCTCCCTTTTCCTGCTGGTGATGCCCCTGCCTATACATCCCAGCATCCTATTTGCTTTTACCTGCTGCCTTGTCACACTGTTTCTACCTTGAGGTCATCAGAGATGACAACCCCAAGATCCCTTTCCTGCTTGGTGCATGCTATATCCTCACCCCCAACTGATATATTGTGCCAGGGTTTTGTGCCCCATATGCATTATCTTGCACTTCTTTGCATTGAATTTCAACTGCCAAACCCTGACCATTCTTCAAGTTTCTGCAGGTCGCTTCTCATTCTGTCTACCCTCTGGTATGTCTACTCTGTTACAGAGCTTTGTGTCATCGAACAGTGAAATTCTGCTTTCTGGGTCTCATAATGTCACTGATGAAGATGTTGAATAGAACCGGTCCCCAGCACTGATCCCTGTGGTACCCCACTGGTCACTCTTCCCTCTGTGGAGGGAACCAGGGAACTACAGATGTGTGAGCCTTACCACCACTGAGGGAAGCTAATAGAGACTATCCTTAAGGAGAGGCAGGTTAGATTTCTGGAGGAGAATGGTTTCTTGGACCATAGACAACATGGGTTTGTCTCAAGCAGATCCTGTCAGACAAACCTGGTTGACTTTTTCGATTGGGTGACGCGCACTGGATGAGGGCCATGCGGTGGATGTCCTTACCTGGACTTCAGCAAAGCCTTTGACTCGGTGCCTCATAGAGGCTGACCAGCAAGTTGAGTAGCCTAGGAGCAGGGAAAACTGGTTGGGGGTTGATAGCTGGTTACAGGATAGGCAGCAGAGGTAGTACTTGGGAGACTCTGCAGCAAAGAGCTGTAACCAGTGGGGTCCTACAGAGATCGATGCTAGGACTGGTGCTGTTTAACATCTTTATTGCTGACATATTAGGTGGGATAATGAGTAAGATCAGCCTATTTTGCAGATGACACAAAGATCTGTGCAGCATTGGATAGTGGGAAGGTGGTAAAATACTCCAAGAGGATTTGACAAGACTTAAACGTTGGTCAGACACATGGCAACTGGGGTTCAATGCTAAGAAGTGCAAAGTCATGCATTTGGGTGCCAGAAACTCTGGGAATAGTTACTGGTTGGGGGGAGTGCAGTTATCCACTTCAATGGAGGAGAAGGATTTGGAGGTACTAGTAAGAGGGGATATGAAACACTCAGCACAGTCCAGAAGTGCAGCAGCAAAGACAAATAGAATGCTGGAGTGCATCACCAGAGGGATAACCTCAAGGAGAGAGGAAGATATTGTGCCCCTGTACAGGTCCCTGGTGAGACTGCATTTGGAGTACTGCATGCAGTTCTAGTGCACCTGTTTGAAAAAACACATCAAGCTACTGGAGGGGGTCCAGAGAAGGGTGACAAAAATTATCCTCAGACTGGAATACAAACCACATGAGGAGAGACTGAGGGAACTCAGTATTCCCTGAAGGGTAGAAGAGAGTGAGAGAATATGACTAAGAACTTCAAGTACTTAAAGGGCATGAACAGGGTTAATACTGAGGGTTTGTTTAGATAAAAAGGTGGAAGGATCACCGGGGACACAGTCTAAAACTGGAGGGAGGAAGATTCAAGAGGGAAATGAGGAGGCACTATTTCAGGGAAAGGGTGGTGGCTGGGTGTAATGCATTGTCAGAGGAGGTGGTATCACTGAAGCTGGTGGGGAGCAATAAGAGGGGATGGGACAGGGTCAAAGGGAGGGTCCAAACTGAGAGAAAACCGGGGAGGGGGAGACAAGTAGGAGGAAATACATTGGAAGGATGGGCAAAGGGGGGCAGCTGAAGTTTAATAGACTGGTTACTGCACACTCAAGCAGACTGAATAGGCCATAAAGCCTGTATCTGCTGGCAATTTCATGTGTTTGTATGTACAAAGGAAGAGGATGCACTACAGTATTGTTGCACTAACTGGAAATCATACCTCATCATGGTGTCATCAATAAAAATATAAATGACCACATTTGAAATAAATTGTGAGTTCAGGGGAATTAACAAACTACATTGCTGACTATGAGACATGATGGGAGTTCAGAGGAAGCCATAATATACATGATACAGGGGCACGACACTAGAAGATTGATTAGATCTAATGTGTGTTCTGGACCCTCCACTGTATTTAGGAAAGAGTTTAAGGCAGAGGTACCTTTTCTGCCAACTCACCATAAAGTGCACTTCCGATATCTATGGCACCAGGTAGCTTTGCAGGCAAGGAGTGTACTGGATCATTAAATTAAACTCAACGTTCTGGTAAATTTAATGCAGTATATACTATAACATACATGCTGTACATAAATATGCACACATTTTAGAAAGAAGCAATACAATTTGGTCTATTGAGTTCTATTGAGATCTCCCTCCTTCCATCAACTAAATCAGACTATCCTGTCACCCCTTCTTCTTCAAAAAACTCTTTTTTAACTTTATCTCCTTGTTTCAGGTGGGGCTTTAACATTTATCAGCCATTCTCAGTCCCCATTGGCATCCCCTAAGATGCCCAGGACAGAGCCACATAGCCCACCCCTACAACAGGGCTCAAGAAGGAGAGCGGAGATCCACCTTGATTCTACCTGAGGCCTATCCTGGCGTGTTGTTTGGATGGAGAGTGGGAGATTTATAGTGCAGCTGGGGTGGGGGCTGTTTCCAACTTTATAATTGCTCCTGGGAGCGCAGATGTGCAGTGATGTCAGTCTGGAGGCACATGCATTTCTGCATGTGTCTTGCAGATGTCAGCCATCATCTCTGTCCTATCTAAATGGTCCTGAGCTGGTAGCGTACTCCTGGATCCACTGGTAGGCACATGCCAGGCTCAACCAGCCACCCCCCTCTCGGAGGAGAACAGTCCAGATGGATGCTCATGCTGCCTCCCCCGATGACTCTCTGATACTCCAGGCTCATTCCTGAACCTGGGTAGTGAGTGCCACGAGTGTTAGTGATACTGCTTTGCTGGCGGGCCAGCCCTCAAAATACTTGTTACATGTAAGTGTAAAGGCATGATCAGTATTCACTGATACCATCAGCCTTCGTCATTGGGGGAAGATTGTTTCATTAATACATTCCCCATTTTCCAACCTTTATCCCTCACCTACTCTCTAGCCACATCATGACACATGGAGCGCACGTGAGCATTCTCTTATGAGGCTGAGAACACCAACTCAGCAACCAGTTTCAAGGGGCACTGCTTGGACAGGCGTGCTAGGCCATCTGCCCAGAAGAGTGACAGCATCCACTTCCCCACAAAACATTTCATCTCTGTGGGCCTGAAGAGTAAAAGATCTGCAACTGCTTCTGAACACCTGTCTCCCACAATACTGGGCAATGTGATGCCACTGAGCTACCAGGCTATGTGCTTTTTATACAAATCTGAACAGAGACCACCTACCTCGATTTCATAGTGAGCCATCAATATAGCAAAGCTGCTTAGATGGGTACACGGCAGGTTATGTCATCTGTTTCTGTGTTGTTTATCGTTTCACAGCCCTCTTGGGACCAAGCCATCTGTTCCATCTTTTTCAGTATTATTCCAAAAAGCGCACACCCTTTGTTTATTAACATCCCCGCTCTGGACACAAGGGGAAGAAAGTATCATTGCTTGTTTTGTTTGCAGGAAAGTTAAAAATCATACTTGCAAGAAATATTCTAGGATTTGGTAGTGCAAATACATTTTAAACTGTTTTTTTAATAATTGCTTAGTTTCAGTTGACAACTCCCACAGGTAAGCAAACTGCTAAACATTTCCTGACAATTTCATAGCTGAGTATATGAAGATGATAATTCTAGTTTATCCTGGGATCTAGATTTTAATGAAAGTGAACAGCTGAAGACTTCCCCCACCAAAATGTGTGTTTACTCCTCACAGTTAATACTGGAAACAGTGAACACAGCAATTGCATCTGTTTTTCATGTGCTGCATTCCACGCAAACGCACGGAATGTCTGTGGCTTTATTCATTGACATTTGGATGTATTTATGATGATTTTTGCAGTTTACAACAATTTCTGCCACAACTATGGAAATCGTGTCTATTTTTCAGACGCTGTTGTGGAATTCCACCCCGGCAGTTAGACCAGCTTTTCATAGTCTAACTTCCAGGATGGATTTTCGCAGCCATATCTGAAAAGTGGGCTTGGCTGTTTGAAAATCCCCCCCCCCCCAATTGTCCCGACAAGCTGCTGCTGAGCAGGGAAGGATTGTATAACTCTTACCACCCAGTGGGTGGTAATGTTCCACACTCAGTGGCAATACAGGGGGCAGTGCACATGCGCCCAGTTCTGTTTTTGGAAGCAAGCCTGGGTTTTCATTGCTCAGGAAGCCAGGGCACAGGAAGTGATGCTGATGACAGCACATACTAGTTTGGAGTGGGTGGTGCCATAGTCTGCCACTATAGTGACCCTTGTGGCAGGGAGGCAGTATATCATAGTGGTTAAGGGCACTGAGCTGGAAACCTAGAATTGAATCCCATCAACCCCATCCTGCACAGTGTGTAACCCTGAGCAAGTCACTTAACTTCCTCGGCTCCCAAGTCGCAACTGAAAACAAGCTGCAGCTTAGTGCCTTTCCTGGTTAAACAATTTCTCTTTGCCCCATTCCTCTCCTCTTGTGAACGCAGGGGCCCGTTAACACTGAAGTGGGATGTGTTGACCTGTGAGTAGATATAGCATTACAGTGGATAGTAAAGCATTATTCTGTATAGAAATTAATTATTTTCAAAATGTTGTAGTACCACAGTTCAAAGGTCATGGAATGTTATTGTACCCTTCTGTGGTAGAACAGCATTCTAGAACTTCTAGAGACTGCATAAACCAGTTTCAGTTGTGGTAGAGAAAAAACAAATGCTATATTTCCTATAATACTATACAGTATAAAATATACAGGTTGAGCAACTTTATGCATAATCAGCGTGTTTTGCCATCTACAAACATCTGAGTATTGCCAGCAGATAAAGGCCTAGAGGTCTATCAAGTCTGCTTTCGAATGTGCAGCTAGCACCCTTATTCTGCAGCTGCCCTCCTTCCACCCTTCCCTTCATTAACCCTCCCCTTGTCCTGTCCCATCCTTGTCTAAGCAGTCCACTGTTCTACTGCATACCACTTCAGCAGGTAACGCATTCCACCCAGCCACCACCCTCTCTGTAAAAAAGTGTCTTCTCATCTCCCTCCTGAACCTTCCTCACTCCAGTCTCATATCATGGCCCCTGTGTCCTTCCCTCCCTTACTTTAAACAGCCCTCTGTACCCGTCTTCTTTATTCCTTTCATGTATTTAAAGGTTTCAATCATGTCACCACTGTCTCTCCTCTCCAGTGAGTACATCTTCAACTCCTTCAATCTCCTCTCATATGATAAGTCCCCCAGCCCCTTGATCATCTTTGTCGCTCTACGCTGCACCCCCTCCAGTTACTTAATGTCCCTCTTCAGATACGGACGTCAGTACTACACGCAGTACTCCAGGTGTGGTCTAACTAATGACCTATACAGTGGCAGAATCACCTCCTCCCTCCTCGAGAATATACCCCTTGCAATACAACCCAGCATTTTGTTGGCCTTTGCAGCTGCCTTCCTACATTGTGCCGAGTTGTTCATTGACCCTGTAACGAGCACACCCAGATTCTTCTCCTCCTCTGTCTGGGCTAGCTGCACTCCCCCTAGCTGGTAACTCCTCCTTGGGTTCTTCATCCCAAAATGCAGCACCTTGCACTTTTTGGCATTAAAGCCCAGTTGCCAGGTGTCTGACCAGGTTTCACTCTCAAG
The DNA here is from genome assembly GCA_016271365.2 of Neoceratodus forsteri. Taxonomy (NCBI): domain Eukaryota; kingdom Metazoa; phylum Chordata; order Ceratodontiformes; family Ceratodontidae; genus Neoceratodus; species Neoceratodus forsteri. Next base: position 131,517,527 of record JADMNL010000033.1, read on the forward strand.
GTCAGAGGGAATCAGAACCCCTTTGTGGCAGAACACTCTGGTTGTGCATAGTTGCCCAGCCAGTATTTTCTACCTAGTATCAGGGGTAACCTTATAGTGAGAACTTGCAATACAGTATGCCATACAAATATAAAAACAAGCAATTCCTCTGCTTTACCGTCAGTTGTTTAAATGTTATGTTAACAGGCTCGCTCAACTGATGCCTGTTTGTATTGCTGATAGTGGCAGTTACTACTTTCGAGATTACTGTGAGTTTTTTCATCTTCTGGTTTTCTTGTCCATGTATTTTACTCCTGAATAGGTGTTTACGTTTTCTTCTTCTTTATATGTTTCATCATTAAATTCAGGTTGCAGATCCTCTGCCATATCCTCATATGTAATTAGAGATGCAGCAGTTAATCCTAATATTAAAAAATGCCACATTAGTGAAACACTAGTAAAATGAAAACTGGTGTGCTGCACTCATCAAGTTTCAAGTTTATGTAACCCCTGAAAATGGGGTTCCCAAAAGACTTCAGGAGCTTGCTTGAATGCTCCAAGCCTGAATGGTGTTTGGCGTTTAATTTATCAGTGAGTGTTTTAGAGCCTCTGGTACTGTCTCTTAAGAGCTGTCTGCTTGCAGACATAATTAGTTTGTATGGGGGACTGTGTGTTTTTGTTTGAGTACCACTCGAGCTGCTGCCAATTCACTCCATTTTGCAGTCACTAGGAGTGCAAAGGGAACCTATCTGAAAGATGTAACTGTTTGCCAGAAATCGTTTACAGTAATAATGAAATTACAGTTTGTCTAACCTGCTTTCTTTGCAGTCAGAACTGTGTCTGCCTAGTTCCCATTCTGGTTTTGAACTGCTGAACTGGACCAATCAGTGTGGGGTAAGCTAGCTCTAAAATGGTGCCTTGGACAAATCAGAACTTGACTCATAATCTGAGCCAGCCACAAGAGGATTGTATGGGCAGTGACTCTGGAGATGTAGTTTAGACTTTGCGCCTTTTGGACCAACAGCAGCAGTCTATTGTGAGTGACAGCCAATCCAGTCAAGAACTGGGAGGAACTCAAAGGAAGTGCCGGTTTGTCTGTTGGAGTTTCAGTTTAGCTCTGGCAGTGAAGGGAAAGGAACCCTGTGCTCCTTCAGTGCACAGTTTTAGTCAAAAACATGTGTAAGGTCCAGAGTTCTGGTCTGCAGCTTGTGTAACTGCTTGTTAGGACTGAATCCGTCCTGTGAAGAGAATCAAAGGATATCTGAAGAGTAGAAACCAGGCTCACCCTGTAGAAGACTGGAGAAATTGCTGAATTGCACTCGATCTGTCAGGAACTGAATCTGCTGTGTGTTCTCCCGGGTATTGTGCAGTAATTGCGATCGGGATAGAGAAGCAGCCTGCCTGGTATAGTACTTTCTTTTTTACCATATAAATGTGTGAGGAGGCTTGTGTACCTCAAGTGAATCCTGCTGCCATTAAGTGACTTTTGCCTGTGACTGTTTACCATATAAATGTGTGAGGAGTCTCTTGGAGCTCAAGAGTAGCCCTGCTGACGTTGAAGGACCCTACCTTGTTGGAGGTCGTGAGTACTAATTCAGGGTCGCTCCCTGTTGAATTGCCACATTAAATCCAAATGGAATCACTGTACTGCTGACTGTTTAAACTAATTTTTCTTTTCTCTGTGTGAAAGGGCCCCTACCAGCTGCCACGGTTTGGACTAGCCACTAGGGCTTGGGTACCCAGGACAGTAACTGGTAGGGATAGGCCTGCACAGAGCCATAGGTAGATGAGTAAAGTTATAAGCTAATTAACCTGATTTCCGCCCTTGTTATATCCCCTCAAATAAATCAGAGCTGCTTGTTTCAGCAAAGTTATACTGCCTGAGGTATTTGTCTATGTTAAAGTACTGTACTGTGATTGTTGCACTGTATCTTATTTCACTGGAGGTCCCAGTGCGGAACCAGTCCTAGAGTAAGTGTATACTGTAGAAGGTAATTCCAGTATATTGCACGTGGGCCACTAGTGGGAAGAAAGGGGTTGCAGTGTCCCAGAGGGCTGTGACCAAGTAAGTTTAACTACTGCAAACCCTGACCTCTGGGTGGAGGCACCCCATTGGATCCAGGCCTCTCAACCTGTTAGTGGCAAATCAGGCAGGGTAGTAGCCCTGGGATAGCGCCATCTAGGGGTTACATCTTGGAGGCTCACCGCTGGGATTGTGTGTCCTCTAGTGGCCATATTTACGAACCACTGTTAAGAAAAAAAATGGGTACCCCGACAGAAGTGGCTGTGCACCGGCTGGTGGAGTGGTGTACTGGGAGGAGACTGACCCCAAAATGCTATGCTTATCCTGGACATCCCCTGGTATCAATACGGACACTGTACAGGGAGTACTTTCCAAGGTGGAAGGTTTACAAAACCCTGTGGTGGTGGGTCGGCATGCTAATCTGCTCACCCACACTTTCCTGGCCCTAGTAGAGTTTAAGGATCGCATAGATAGCTCCAAAGTGCCACAGACCATTACCCCAGAGGGAGCCCTCACTGCCTGGAGAGTGATAACTAAGCACAGTAAAGACCCGGGGGGATGAGCCCCCACCACTGTCTGAAACATTTGAGGAGAAATTTGCTAAATGGTTGCTGGGGGAAGGGAAAACTGTGGAGGACTTGAAGAAACTATTCTTGCCACCTGGGGGTGTTCCTCCCCCAACACCCTCTCCCGCTCCAGTACCCGTAATGGTGGCTGAACCAATGCAGACTCCTATTTCTGCTACCATTAGTCACGACTCTTACCGAGGTTGAGGATCTTCTCTGGCACCCTCACCCCAAGGGAGGATGACTGGGAGACCTGGATAGACTATGTTGCCCCCCAAGTGCTTGAATGGCAATGCTCGGAAGCCGAAAAGCGAAAGAGGGTTAGTGAGAGCCTCCGAGGTCCTGCCCTGGCTACCATCCGTGCTAAACGGGCCAGTAACCCTGAAGTGACTGCACAGGCCTATCTTGAGGCCCTGGAGAATGTGTATGGGAGCCCAGATTCTGATGAGGACCTATGGTGGAGAGTAAGAGATGCACAACAGTACCAAGGGGAGTTGTTGTCTGTGTATGTATCTCGGCTGGAAAAATTGTTGCAAGAATGCCTCAGAAAGGGTAGTTTGCCAGCGATTGAACTGGACCGAACCAGGCTGGACAGGATCCTTAAGTCTGCCCCCTTCTCAGAACTGCTGTTGCTTCAGTTACGCCTGGCAAATCAACTGAATCCCCACCCTCCTATGATGAGTTAATGAGAGAAATTTGAGGAGTTGAGAAAAGGCGACCTCGGGAGGACCTGCACCAATAGCTGCTACGCACTGAAGTGACTGAGGGTGACCCATCAAGTGAAGTTCAGGGGCAGAGGTTGGCAGTCAATGAGTGCTCTGACAAAGAAAAGATATGCCACAATGGGGCAAACTGTTGAGAGATCCGGAATTCAAAACAGTCCCTTTATGAAGGCCACGCCTGCAAGTACGGGCCCCGACCTATATCCGACTGCATCTGCTATGGGGTGGGGTACCCACCCATGTATCTCCTGCTGATAACAGCTCCAAACTCAATTCCTTGACCATGGAAGTGGAGAAACTGACGAGATGTCTCCAAATGCTTATCACGCCTCAGACAAAGATGGCACCAAGGTTTCCAGTTAGTAATACCCCCGCCCTGGCTCCCAGTGTGGCACCTCGGCCAGCTCAAACTCCAGAAAGTATGTTTTGCTATAATTGTGAGAAGGATGGGCACATGAAAAGGGAATGCCGGTCCCCAAAAGACACTGACAAAGTTGCATATAGGCTACAAGGAGAGCTTCGGAGAACAAATCAGTGGTTAAGAGGTGCACGAAATGATCCCAGTGAGGGCACCAAAAATGCTAACTCACGCCCTTTGTGGCAAGGTCAGTTGCCCAGGCCCCACTATCGCCCTCCAGACTGGTCCAGAATAGTGGGTCCCTCCATGGAGACCACTGTAAAGGTGAACGGAGTGTCTACAAGAGCTGTATTAGACAGTGGCTCCCAAGTGACAATTATGTTCCAGGATTGGTATCAGAAGCATTTGTCAGACGTACCCTTACAACCATTAGAAGGACTGCATGTATGGGGGTTAAGGAGAAGGCCTACCCTATTCCGGTATATCCGATTTGGCTGTCTTTCCCACCTCCATGGCTGGAGTGGCCGAACAAGTAGAGACCCTAGCCTTAGTGTGTCCCCCACTGGACTGTATGATGGTGTCCCTTTGTTGATTGGAACAAATGCTCATATGTTCGGAAGGCTGGCACAGTTGTGTTATGAAAAACAGGGTCAAAGACTAGTAGAGCTTTAAGAGTTCGGCTTTAATTAAGAAGGCCTATGAGGCACAGAGAGATGCTGAAAAATAGAACCAGAGGAACCGGTCGGAATTGTATGGAAGAAGGATCCTGAGTCTCTGATCCTGGCACCAAATGCCCAGTGTACCTTACAGGAGAGGTCCGTACAGAAAGGATATTAAGAATAAAATATTAATGTTGGATGCACCAGGCGATGGAAAATTGCCAGAGGGACTGCTGGTCAAGCCTAGTATTTTGCCCGCTAGAGCCCATGCTTATGCCAGAAGGGTAATGGTCCAAGTTCATAATGTGTCTGAAAGAGACATTCGAGTAAATAGAGGTTGCATCCTGGCTAATGTGCATTGTGCAGACACTGCAGTGCTACCCAGCAGCAAGAGTTCAAGGAAGAATGACAGAGTAACGCCTGACTTGTTTGATTTCGGCGACCTCGCTGCCAGCTGAATGGAAAGTGAGGATCAGTGAGAAGCTTGCCCAGAGAGACCAGGTGTTTTCTTTAAGGAATGGGATGTAGGATGCATGCAAGGAGCTGAGCACAATATCCGCTGCATGATCGAACGACCATTTCGTGAGAGGTCTCGACGCCTGGCACCTGCTGACATAGATGATGTGAGACGCATCTGCAAGAGATGTTAGCTGCTGGTGTAATACAAGAATCCAGAAGCCCTTATGCTTCCCCATTGTGGTAGTGAGGAAAAGAATGGAACAGTAAGGATGTGTGTGGATTATCGCACCTTAAACGGGTGGACTATCCCTGATCAGTACACAATGCCCGCATTCAGGATGCTTTGGACTGCCTAAACAGGAGTAAGTGGTTCTCTGTGCTGGATCTCCGCAGTGGGTACTACCAGATCCCGATGGCCCCAGAGGACCGTGAGAAGACAGCCTTATCTGTCCGGCTAGTTTATGAATTCATGAGGATGCCTCAAGGGATTTCAGGTGCCCCAGCCACTTTTCAACGATTGATGGAGCGTGCAGTGGGGACATGAACTACTAGAGTGCCTGGTATACCTAGATGATGTTATTGTCTTTGGCAGCTCACTGGAGGAACATGAGATCAGATTATTTAAGGTATTGGACCGACTGGAGGACTTTGGCCTTAAACTGTCCATTGATAAGTGTCAATTCTTTCAAACATCAGTAAAGTATGTGGGACACATAGTATCCACCGAGGGAATAGAGACCGACCCAAGTAAAGTTGAGGCCTTGACCACCTGGCCACAGCCCAAAATTTAAAAAGAACTGCAAAGATTCCTGGGATTCTGTGGTTATTATCGGTGCTTCATCAAGGACTATTCAAGAGTGATCCGCCTTTACTTAACCTTACTCAAGGGTATCCCCAACCCACAAAAATACCAAAAGTCAGCGTCCCTCAAGACCGAAAGAGTGTATTTTCATCCAGGTAGAATATTTGGGGCCCGCTGGACTCTGATTGTGAGATTGCTTTTCATGAGATCATATATCAACTTACCCATGCTCCAGTGCTGGCCTATGCCGATCCAAGAAAACCTTCACGTCCTGCACACTGATGCTAGCTTGCAAGGGTTGGGGCTGTGTTGTACCAAGAGCACGAGAATGGCCTGAGACCAGTGGCCTTTGCCAGTAGCCTGACCCCATCTGAAAAAACTATCCTGTACATAAGTTAGAGTTCCTAGCTTTGAAGTGGGCTATTGTTGACCAATTCCATGAGTACTTGTATGGGGCTAAAATACTAGTAAAACTGACAATAATCCTTTGACCTATGTGCAGACCTCAGCTAAGCTGGATGCCACTGGCCATAGGTGGCTTTCTGCATTATCTATATATGACTATGCTCTCGAATACCGGCAGGTCTGAACCACATAGATGCTGATGCTCTCTCCGGAGGCCTGTTCCCCAGAATGATTGGGTCCGATTGGCAGAAACCTGACATTCGGCACTCTGCCGGAAGTTTGACAGGGAGGAACAATGTCCACGGACGCAGTGGACTGCATGGTGGATTGCTTGGGACCCTCTGAGAATTGCATACCTGCTGCTTATTGCCACTTTTCTGCAATAGACATTGGTGCACTGCCTCAGCTGGACAATGACAGTATAGGCGGGCTCAATCCACGCATCCCATGATCAAAGCAGCTTTAGAAGCCCTCTATGCAGGAAAAGATGTGTCCAAATTACGCCCACTGATTTGAGAACTGCACTGTTATACAAAGAAGGTCCTAAGTTGAAACTGATCAATAAACTGTTATACAGAGAAACAGTAGACAGAGGGGACAAGTAGACAAACAACAACTAGTGCTGCCCACTGCTTTCGAGACTCAGTACTGAGGTCCTTGCACAACCACATGGGGCACCTTGGTATAGACAGAACACTTGACTTGGTGAGATCCAGATTCTATTGGCCTAAGATGGGGGCTGATGTGGAGCAACACATTCGAACTTGTAGTCGCTGCTTACAGAGAAAGCTTTACCCCAGAGGGCTGCCCCTTGTTAACATCACCACCAGTGCACCCATGGAGCTGATCTGTATTGATTTTCTGAGTTTGGAGTCAGATCAAAGAAATATCAGTAATGTGCTGGTGGTCACTGACCATTTCACGAGATATGCCCAAGCTTTCCCCACCAAAGACCAGAAAGCATCCACTGTGGCCAAAGTACTTGTAGAAAACTTTTGTTCACTATGGGGCTCCACAAAGAATCCATTCTGATCAAGGGAGAGACTTTGAGAGTCATCTGATCAAGAGATGCTTTCTCTGTGGGAGTGTGAAAGTCCAGAACCACTCCTTACCACCCCAGGGGGACCCACAGCCTGAACGTTTCAACCGCACTTTGCTAGACATGCTAGGCACCCTGCACCCAAAGGACAAGCCTAGATGGAGCCAACAAATTAGCACCCTGGTACATGCTTATAACTGCACCAAGTGATGCCACTGGGTTCTCCCCTACCGCCTGATGTTTGGAAGAGAAGTCGACTACCGTAGATGTGTGTTTTGGGGTCTCTCCTGATGGGGTTCAAGCTGACAACTATTTACAGTATGTGCAAAGTTAAAGGCCCAGCTAACTCGTGCGTACTAACTGGCTCAAACCATGGCTGCCAAAAGAAATCTGGCCAACAAAGAAAGGTATGATAAAAGGTGAAAGCACAGGAACTCCAGGAGGAGATCGGTATTGCTAAGAAATCTGGGACTGCATGGCAACACAAGATTGCTGACAGATGGCACCATCTCCCTCACATTGTAGTGGGCAAACTAGATGATCTGCCAGTGTACAAAGTAAGGCCTGAGAATAATTCAAAAGATGTAAAAACAATGCATAGAAATCATTTACTGCCATTGGACAAATCTTGATTGAGTCTGAGCCCCAGAAGATGCCCCCTCTGGACCAGTGACTAGAGCTGCTGCTAAGAAAAGATAAAAAAGTCTGCACCTACAGAAGCAGAGTTAAGTGTTCCCCTGCACAAGTCCCAGTTGAGCATGACTGTCAGTCCATATCAGAAGAAAGTGAGAGTGACTTTGAATACTATCCTTCTTCTGAACTGAGTCAATTATTTGGGCAATCCCTAGTCAATACTGGAGAATGACTGGGCCTTCTGGACTGTCTAGCCCCAGCTTCATCCCTGGAGCCAATGCTCCCAGAAAGTGAAGTGCAAAGCATCAGATCAGATGAAATGGAATCATTGTGCATGGTTGAACTGTTTGAGCTTTAGGAGGAAAATGATAGATTGGGGCAGACTGGTGATACACCGAACAAGAAGAGTATTTTGAGTCCCTGACAGTCCACTGCCAGTGTCCGAAAGCTCTCCATGTGAGCCAAATGTTGTGGACTCAGAAACTGTAACTCCTGGAGCTGAAAGTGCCCCAAGTTCTAGCCTCTCTACCCCAGGAGACTCCCTGACAAGTGAGGACAATGCTGAAAATGAGGCTCAGAGTGCAGAGACTGTAACAGTTCCCCTAGAAAGACTGGTCGAGCTGTAAAGCCTGTGTGCACCTCAGTTATGATTCACTTGGGAGGCCTGTGGACTTGCATCTCAATGTTGTCCATAAAGGAGTGCATGTGTCCCCGAGCTCATTGCCCAAACTGAGCGTCAGTGCTAACTCCAAGTTACTTGTGTTGCCCTCTAAGTATGGTGCCCTTGCCCCGTCCAGCCCCAAGGTAACTGATAGGGAAGGGCCCCCTCTCTTCAGGTTTCATGTACAAGAGGTAATAACTTGAGTTATGGTACAATGTGTGTGTAATACTATGTAAAGAGTGACGTACTGCAATGTTTCAGAAATGTGTTCTTGGTAAAATGATATACTGACTGACGATTACATGTGTGAGCCTAATGCAAATGTATATGGTTGCAGTTAAAACTTATGGGGGTACTTGCTTGACGTGGACGTGCCAGCTTTCTCCCAGGCCAGGAAGGGTGTAACCCCCCTGCAAATGGGGTCTCAAAAGACTTCCAGGAGCTTGCTTGAATGCTCCAAGCCTGAATGGTGTTTGGCTGTTACCTTATCAGTGAGCGTTTTAGAGCCTCTGGTACTGTCTTTAAGAGCTGTCTGCTTGCAGACATAATTAGTTGTATGGGGACTGTGTGCTTCTTTCTTTGAGTACCACTGAGCTGCTGCCAATTCACTCCATTTTGCAGTCACTAGGAGTGCAAAGGAACCTATCTGAAAGATGTAACTGTTTGCCAGAAATCATTTACAGTAATAATGAAATTACAGTTTATCTAACCTGCTTTCTTTGCAGTCAGAACTGTGTCTGCCTAGTTCCCCATTCTGGTTTTGAACTGCTGAACTGGACCAATCAGTGTGGGGTAAGCTAGCTCTAAAATGGTGCCTTGGACAAATCAGAACTTGAACTCATAATCTGAGCCAGCCACAAGAGGATTGTATGGGCAGTGACTCTGGGAGATGTAGTTTAGACTTGGCCTTTTGGACCAACGCAGCAGTCTATTGTGAGTGACAGCCAATCCAGTCAAGAACTGGAGGAACTCAAAGGAAGTGCCCGGTTTTGTCTGTTGGAGTTTCAGTTTAGCTCTGGCAGTGAAGGGAAAGGAACCCTGTGCTCCTTCAGTGCACAGTTTTAGTCAAAAACATGTGTAAGGTCCAGAGTTCCGGTCTGCAGCTTGTGTAACTGCTTGTTAGACTGAATCCGTCCCTGTGAAGAGAATCAAAGGATATCTGAAGAGTAGAAACCAGGCTCACCCTGTAGAAGACTGGAGAAATTGCTGAATTGCACTCGATCTGTCAGGAACTGAATCTACTGTGTGTTCTCCCGGTATTGTGCAGTAATTACGATCGGATAGAGAAGCAGCCTGCCTGGTATAGTACTTTCTTTTACCATATAAATGTGTGAGGAGGCTCGTGTACCTCAAGTGAATCCTGCTGCCATTAAGTGACTTTTGCCTGTGACTGTTTACCATATAAATGTGTGAGGAGTCTCTTGGAGCTCAAGAGTAGCCCTGCTGACGTTGAAGGACCCTATCTTGTTTGGAGGTCGTGAGTACTAATTCAGGGTCGCTCCCTGTTGAATTGCCACATTAAATCCAAATGGAATCACTGTACTGCTGACTGTTTAAACTAATTTTTCTTTTCTCTGTGTGAAAGGGCCCCTACCAGCTGCCACGGTTTGGACTAGCCACTGGGGCTTGGGTACCCAGGGACAGTAACATGGTAGGGATAGGCTCTGCACAGAGCCATAGGTAGATGAGTAAAGTTATAAGCTAATTAACCTGATTTCCCCTGTCCTTATATCCCTAAATAAATCAGAGCTGCTTGTTTCAGCAAAGTTATACTGCCTGAGGTATTTGTCTATGTTAAAGTACTGTACTGTGATTGTTGCACTGTATCTTATTTCACTGGAGTCCCAGTGCCGAACCAGTCCTGGGGGTAAGTGTATACTGTGAAGGTAATTTGATATATTGCGGGCCACTAGTGGGAAGAAGGGGTTGCAGTGTCCCAGAGGGCTGTGACCAAGTAAGTTTAACTATTGCAAACCCTGACCTCTGGGTGGAGGCACCCGCCATTGGATCCAGGCCCCTCAACCTGTTAGTGGCAAATCAGGCAGGGGTAGTAGCCCCTGGGATAGCACCATCTAGGGGTTACATTTATATTCAGGAAATCAGTTCATTGATTCATTAACAATGATGTCTATCACACATTTAGTCATACCACAGTCATTAACAATGGTGTCTAGCACATATTTAGTCATATCGGAATCAACAGTGGTGTCTAGCACACATTCAGTAATACCACAGTCACTAACAGTGGTGTCTAGTACACATTCAGTAATACTACAGTCATTAACAGTGGTGTCTAACACACATTCAGTAATATCACAGTTAACAGTGGTGTCTAACATTCATTCAGTCATACCACTGTCATTAATAATGGTGTCTAGCACACATTCAGTAATACCACAGTCACTAACAGTGGTGTCTAGTACACATTCAGTAATACTACAGTCATTAACAATGGTGTCTAACACACATTCAATAATATCACAGTTATTAACAGTGGTGTCTAGCATCCATTCAGTCACACCACAGTCATTAATAATGGTGTCTAGCATACATTCAGTCATACCACAGTTATTTTAAAGGGTGGGAGGTATTGGGAGGGGATTTGTTTAATATTGGGGGGTGTGGATGTGTGCGTAGTGTGTGTGAGTAGTTAGCTTTATTTTATAGTGTAGTATATAATTTGATAAAGAGTGAGTGAGATAACAGGTTACGGTGAAAGTCAAGCTGTGTTATATTTTTGCTTGGTTGTCATTTAAGTTAGGTGTCAGAGTCTTGGGCCCCTCCAAATTAGTTACCTGGCTGACCTGCTGCGTTACAACTGCCTCTTCTGTGACCTGCCCCTCCTGGCTACTGCTATAATGCGCTGTAGAGAGGTGGGTATTTGCAGGGGGCATGGGGATCTGTGGTGGGGCACCGGGGACTTAACGGAGGTCAGTGGAATAGGAGTGCTTAGGAGCAGGGGAAGCACTTGGAGTAAACGAAGCCTCGATAGAGGCCTGATGTGTTTGGCCTCTGTTCCCAAGGTTGCCACCAGACCATGTAGGCAGGCAGCTAGAGGGCCTACAGCCTTCACTGATCTCCTCAGGGCAGTGTTATGCAATGGTAAGTTGATGAGAAACAAGACCCCGATTATGTTGGATTTGATTTCCTCAGTTAACCTTGTGTGCATCATGGAGATCTGGTTGGGGCGATGCAGGTCCAGTTTTGGAGGCATCAGTCCTGGCCAGGTACGCTGTGGTACACTGTCTGAGGAGGGATCATGGGGGTTGCCATCTGTTTTAGATACAACCTGAATTTCTCCATACATCCTGTGGGTTCTACCTCATTGTTTGAATGTGTGGTAGTGTGTGGGGGTCCAGGTGCAGGTTGCAGAATTCTCTTGGTTTACCACCCTCTGGGGTTGGGCAGAGAGTTTCTGTAGGAGGTTGTGGACTTCATCACTGACAGGGTGTTGGAGTCCCCAGATGGCTTATTCTGGGGACTTCAGTGCCTGGATCAAGGATGAGTCATTGCAGTTTGGTTCTGACCGCCTTGACTGATGACATCGCTGGGTCTTGCACAGGCAGTTGCCTCTCAGACTCTCCACCATGGCCACACCATGGACTTGGTATTCTCACTGCCTCGAGGTCACCGACCTCGGGTTGATCAGGTCATTTGGTCTGATCACTGTATGGTGAAATTTTATTTGGGGCCCCTCTGATATCCCTCCCTGTTGAGATGATCAGTTATTGCCCTTGAGGCTTGTCCCAGAGGGACTGATGGCAGTAGTTGATCTGTTTGGTGAAAGTGCTGTTTGTGTGACTGGCTCGTGTGAAGTGGTGTTAGCCAATAATAGGGCTGCCACCGGGGCACTCAATACTATTGCACCAGTCCATATATGACCCAGGTCTTCTTTGTTGAGACTCCAATGGTTTGATGGGACTCTCTAGGTGATGAAAAACATGGTTCAGAGGTTGGAGCGTTGCTGGCATGGGAGTCGGCCAAATGTGTCTCCTAGTAGGCAATGTCGTGGTCATTGATCCAGTGTTCACTGGGATTATCAGGTGCTCGCTTTGAGGATGTCTTCCCGATGCCTTGAAGAAGGTGCTGGTGAAGCCTTCTGAAAAAACATCTCTTGACCCTGATATCCTGGCAAATTATATACCTATCTCTAACCTCCTGTTTTTAGGGAAGGTTGTTGAGAAGATAGTGGCTCTGTAGCTTGAGGAACACCTGGAGGCCTTTGACATCTATAAGCCACTCCAGTCCAGGTTTGGGATGGGGCACAGCACAGAAACAACATTAGTTCAGATACATAATGACCTCCTCAGGGCAAAAGATCAAGGAGAATGGCCAATTCTCATTCTCCTGGATCTGACATTAGCATTTGACATCGTGGACCAGAACGTGTTGCTGGATTTCCTTAGTGAGTTTTGTGGACTTACCGGTACTGACATCAACTGGTTTGAGTCCTTTTACTCAAGCAGAAGGCAGAGGGTAGTGATGGAGAATTTCTCCACCTCCTCCCCATCCCTGATGCCCCTGACCTGTGGAATGCCTCAAGGTTTGAGCCCATCACTGATGCTGTTCGCGGTTTTCATGCTGCCCTGGGAGGCTTATTAGACAGTACAGTCTGAGTTTTCACTGTTATGCAGATGATGCACCCGCTGTATATGTCTTTTGTATCGGGGCAAATGATTCTTTTTATATGTCTTTATATTGAAGTGCAGAATAAATGCCTTGCTGAGATCCAGGACTAGATGAACTCTAACTGGCTGAGACTTAACTCAGACCAGACGCAGGTGCTGGTGATTGAACTGGGTCATGGGCGTGATGGGGATGTTTCCAGGATGACAGCAGGTTTAATCCTGGGGTCAGCTCCATTGATGACATCCTCTAGGGTGAGAAATCCGGGTGTTGTCCTCAATGACAAGCTGACATTGGAAGCTCAGGTGTCAGCTGTCATCAAAAGTGATTTCTATCATTGAGAAACATCGCATGGCTTAAACCCCTAATTCCACCTGAAGATCTGCCTTCACTAGTACATGCCTTTGTAATGTCCAGACTAGACTACTGTAATACTCTTTACCTTGGTGTCACTGGAGAGAACCTCTACCAGCTGCAGCTAGTGCAGAATGCAGCAGCCAGGCTGCTGACAGGGATGTCAAGGTCCTGTCACATGACCTTGGTCCTGAAAGGTCTACACTGCTTGCCGGTCCGGTGGAGGATTCTCTTCAAGGTGGGCTTGCTCACCTATAAGGCTCTATACAAATCGGGCCCTGGCTACCTGTCAGACTTCCTTTCTCCTGCCATTCTGGTCCACTCCCTCCGTTCCTCCACTGCAGACCTCCCTGGCGGTTCTGAGACCAGGCTGAAAACCTTGGGTGACTGTTCATTCAGGGTAGCCAGCCCAGTCCTCTCTGCAACTCACTGCTAGATCTTTGAGGGAGGCCCCTACAGTGGTGGTATTTTAGTCTGGCCTTTCCCGCTAATGTTTTTTAACTGTTCCTGCAGATGTATTTTAACTATTACTGGATTTTAATTATTTTACTTCTTATATTGCTTGCTTATATATAAAATATTTTGCTTTGTAAGTTTTGATTGTATGGCACCTAGAGACTCCGGGATTGGGCACCAAACAAATAAAATTTGTCTATCTATCTATCTACAATGGTGTCTAGCACACATTCAGTCATACCACAGATATTAACAATGGTGTCTAGCACACATTCAGTCATACCACAGTTTTAATACAAACAATAAATAGAGTATGAAAAACAAATACAATTTATACAGTAACATGCACAAATTCATAATATAATATATGATCACACAACAAAAAGGAACAGAGAATGTATGCCACATTTTTTAAGCGCAACAGAGCTTTTTTGAATAAATTGGTTCTGACATAGTTTTGTTAAAACATAGAAGGATAGAAATTGATGGCAGATAAGGACCACTATGCCCACGTAGTCTGCCCATTTTCCCTGCCTACCATAAATTTCACAGACCCTATTTGATCTCTGGCTTTACCTCCTTGTTCCTATTGTTAGAGCTCCCCCTATGCCTGCCCTATGCATGCTTGAATCCCCACTGTGACTACTTCTGTTGAGAGGCTATTCCATGCTTCCACCAATTCTTCTGTGAAGAAATACTTCTCATGCTACCCTTAGTATACCCCTTCCAACTTCATGTCGTGCCCCCTCATTCCTGGACATCTCCTTTTCTGAAAGATGCTACCCTCCGGTACCCTATTTATGCCTTTTAGATATGTGTAGGTTTCTAGCATATCTCCCTTGTCTCTCCTCTCCTTCAGGGTATACATATTGAGGTGTCCTGTCTCTCCTCATATAACTTTTGGTGCAGGCCTGCACCATCTGTGCTCTTCCTTGACCTGCCTCCCCTGTCTACATCCTTACAGAGATGTGGCCTCCAGAACTGGACACCTTATTCTAAAGAAGGCCTCATCAATGATCTGTACAGTGTACATCACCACCTCCTTCCTTCTGGTGGTGATACCTCTCCCTATGCACCCCAGCATCTCATTGGCTCCTCCCTACAGCCTTGGCACATTGTTTGGACACCTTTAGGTCATCAGATATGATTACCCCCAAACCCATTTCCTATTTGGTGACCATCAGTTTCTCCCCCCATCATGTAATCTTCCTCTGGGTTCTTGTACCCCAAAGGCATGATTTTGCACTTTTTTGAATTAACTCTAAGCTAGATACATAGATACATAGACAGTGTCGGCAGATAAGGGCCTATGGCCCACCCAGTCTGCCCATTTGACCTTGTAAGTTCAGTTTATGTTTTCCTAGAAGTCTGTTGCCCCTTACCCCTGACCTCCAGAATTCCTTTATGTCTATCCCATGCATTCTTAAATCCCATGATTGTTTCAGCCCCCACCACTTCCTCTGGCAGGGTGTTCCACTTGTCTACCACCTATTCTGTGAAGAAATTCTTCCTCATGTTTCCTCTGAATCATCCTCCCTCCAACTACATCCCATGCCCTCTAGTCCTGGAACATCTTTTTCGCTTAAAAATAATGTATTCCTGCACCCTGTTCCTCCCTGTGAGATACTTGTATGTCTCTATCATATCCCCTCTCTCCCTCCTCTCCTCCAGGGAGTATATGTTCAGTTCCTTCAACCTGTCTTCATAGGACTTGTGATGCAATCCATGCACCATCTTTGTTGCCCTCCTCTGAACCTTCTCTACCCTGTCTATGTCCTTACGTGAGGTATGGTCTCCAGAACTGTACACTGTACTCAGGTGGGGCCTCACTAGTGTCTTGTATAGCGGAATTATGACCTCCCTTTTCCTGCTGGTGATGCCCCTGCCTATACACCCCAGCATCCTATTTGCTTTACCTGCTGACTTGTCACACTGTTTCCCTACCTTGAGGTCATCAGAGATGATAACCCCAAGATCCCTTTCCTGTTTGGTGCATGCTATATCCTCACCCCCCAACTAATATATTGTGCCAGGGTTTTTGTGCTCCATATGCATTATCTTGCACTTCTTTGCATTGAATTTCAACTGCCGAACCCCTGACCATTCGTCAAGTTTCTGCATGTCCCTTCTCATTCTGTCTACACCCTCTGGTGTGTCTACTCTGATACAGAGCTTTGTGTCATCAGTGAACAGTGAAATTCTGCCTTCTAGGTCCTGTGCAATGTCACTGATGAAGATGTTGAATAGGACCAGTCCAGCACTGATCCCTGTGGTACCCCACTGGTCACTCTTCCCTCTGTGGAGTGACAGCCATTTAACACCATCCTCTGTGTCCTGCCACCCAGTCAGTTACCTACCCACCACACTACTGTCCTGCCCACACCCATATTCCCCAGTTTGTGTAGTAGTCTTCTATGTGGCACAGTGTCAAAGGCCTTGCTGAAGTCCAGATAGGCCATGTCCACTGCCCTCCCCTGATCCGCCTCCCTAGTCACCCAGTCAAAAAATTCAACGAGGTTGGTCTGACATGACCTCCCCCTGGTGAAACCATGCTGCCTTGGGTCCTGTAGTCCATTGACAACCAGATGTTCCACCAATCTCTCCTTCAGTAGTGCTTCCATGATCGTCCCCACTACCCAGGTGAGGCTGACTGGTCTGTAGTTCCCTGCTTCCTCTTTGTTCCCGCTTTTGTATAAGGGGACTACATCTGCTGTCCTCCAGTCTTTGGGTACCTCCCCTGTTTCCAGTGATCGGCTAAACAGGATGCCAGAGGTTCAGCCACAACCTCTCTTAGTTCTTTAAGGACCTGGGCTGCACCCCATCTGGCCCCATTGCTTTATCAACTCTTATTACTTCCAGTTCCTTCAGGACCCTTTCTCATGTAAAGGAACTTGTGTCCATTTCTGCACCATTCTCACCTTGTACTCCTTCAGACCCATTACCCTCATCTTCCTCAGTAAAGACTGAGCAGAAATACCTGTTCAATATGTCAGCTTTACTGTTGTCATCCTCCACGAGTCCCCATCCTCCCCTTCAGTCTCACTATCCTCCTTTGTCTTTCTTTTTCACTTATGTACCTGTAAAGGTTTTGTCCCTCTACCACTGATTTTGCAATGTATTCTTCTGTCTGAGCTTTGGCTTCCTTACTGACCTCCCTGCCTCCCTTTGCTTCTCCTGGTACTTCTCCCTATCCCCTTCTGCCTGTGTCTTTTGTATTGCCTGAATGCAATCTTTTGGCTTTCACTTTCTTTGCTACCTCTTTGGAAAAACCATAATGGTCTCTCTTCCTTTTCCTCTTGCTAACCTGCTTAATGCATAATTCTGTTGTTCTTGTAATCCCAATTTTAAATACTGCCCACTGTTCCTCAACCCTGATTCCTGTCCCATTCCCTTAATGCCCTCTTTCAAGTATCTCCCATTTTCCAAAATCTGCCCCCAAAATCCAGGATATGTGTTTTGTGTGGTTTGGTTCTGCTCTTTCTGTGATTTCAAACCACAATGACTGGTGGTCACTGTTCCTCAGGTGCTCCCCACTGTTACCCCCCATCACACTGTCCCTGTTTGTGAGCACAAGGTCCAGTATTGCCTTCTGCCGAGTTGGTTCCATGACCAGTTGCTTGAGGAAGGCACCCTGAAGGGAGTCCAGGATAAATCTGCTCCTAGTTGATGCTGCTGTTGGGATGCTCCAGTCCACATCTGGAATATTGAAGTCTCCAACCAGTACTACTCACCTTTGTCTGCCATCCTTTGGATGGCTAGCATCAGCGCCTATCTGTTTCTTCCTCCTGGGCTGGTGGTCTGTAGACCACACCTGTGCGGATGGCTGTCCCCATTTTCCTTTCCAGCTTAACCCACAGTGTCTCTCCCCATTTGTTCCTCCTGGATCTCTGTGGCCCTTATGTCATTTTTCACATACAGTGCCACTCCTCCTCCCTTCCTGCCTGCTCTGTCTCTTCTGAATATGTTGTAGCCAGGTATGGCCATCTCCCAGTCGTGGTTATCATTACACCAGGTTTCAGTGATGGCCACAATGTCCACGTCTGACTGCACAATGACAGCCTCCAGATCTTCCATCTTGTTGCTAAGGCTCCTGGCATTTGCACACATGGCTTTCCATGATTTGCCCTCCTTAGACTGTTTCACTGTTCAACTCCAGCCCCTTCCTTGGTTGTTCTTTATCCCTGGTTCTCCTTGCTGTCTGCCCTTCTGCTGAATTTTGCCCCTTTTCTGCCTATCCACCTCTTGGGCACCAGTCTCCATCTTTTGCACACTGCTTTGAAGAGATAGCCACTCCTCTGGTTCACTGGTTCCACTGCTAGCTGTGGGGGGTGAGCAAGTAGGTACCCTCCTTGCTGGCCTGCCACCCCCCTTTGCTAGTTTAAATGCTTGTCAATGTAGCATTTAAACTTATCATTGAGTGCTTGGATTCCCCTCCAGGATGGATGCAGGCCATCAGGCTTGAACAAACCTCCATCCCTCCAGGTGGGTCCCCATTCACCAATGAATCCAAACCCTTCCTCACAGCACCAGTTCTTCAACCACGAGTTAAAGTTCCTGGTGCATGCACTCCTATGCTCTCCCTTGCCTCTCGTAGGTAGTACCTCTGAGAAAGTGACAGAATTAGCTACTTGCTTGAGACCCCTCCCCAATTTCCTAAACTCTTCCTGAACTAGCTGCCACACTCTGGATCATTCCTCCAGTTTACCTAGGTCCCACTTCATTTTGCATCCTTTCTGGAGTGTCCACCCTGTTGCAGATCTTGGTGTAATCTGCAAAAGGCACACCTTACCCTCCAGCCCCAGCGCAATGTCAGTTATAGTACAAACAAGAAGTAAATGCCTTAATGCAACTGGAATGAAATTAATACATTAGAACATGGGTATATGCCATACAGTCCTTGAAACAGCATTACAAAACAGTTCTTTAAAAAAAGCTAGTTGGCAGTAGGGATGCTTGACTACTGCATGTGTTTCCAGGTACCCACTAGATTTCATATTCCAGACCAGAATGGTTATTACAGATGAGCAGGGCTCTGCAACGGGTAGCTATGGAGTATTTTTCTGGAGTGTCCAGTCTTATCCTGAATAATTAATTAGGGCTCTGAAATTACTGCACCATAGTGAAATGCATGATTGATGTTTAATCTAGTGTTTCCAGGTCAAATTTCATTAGCGAGTGTAACACAGTGCTGAAAGTGGCAGATGTCACTTGGAAGTAGAGAAACAGCTTTTGAAGAGATCAGCAGATTTTGTCAGGAAAACATGTTAACACAAGTAGATAGCAAAACTGAAAGGATTAGTCAAGTGCTGAATCACTACAGCATTTTATGTTTGCTTGCACATGTGCAAGAAACATAGTACCACCATATGAGAATTCGTAGGTGTGCCTCCTCACTTCCAGTGCCCTGGTCCATTTGCAGGCGTGGCTGTACCACAACAGTGACTGTCAAGCTGTCTATGACAGCGTTCAGATGCAGTGGTGTACAGTTCAGAAGAAAATACAGCCACAATCAGCAGTGGTAACGTGTAGGCAATTTGCATACTGCCGACGGCAGTATGCAAATTGCCTACACGTACGTCTCCACTGCATCTGAACTGTCATAGACAGTTTGTCATCACTCCCCCTTATGTAGCATGCTGGGAGCCCACCCTAGCATGCTCATGCGCTCCCCTCCACCCGTGTGCACTGTATTAACAACAGGAGTGCCCAATCCCCTGCCAGCTCCATTGCCCCCCAAAGAGACCTCTATGTGCCATGCTGGGAGCCTACTCCAGCATGGCAAACACTGGTATAACCAATGGGGTGCCCAATCCCCTTCGAGCCCACCTGTAGCCACCCCCAAAAATAACCTTTCAGCTGCCACGCTGGGAGCCCACCCAGTGTGGCAAAGTCAGTATGGCTGGACGAGGGAGCCCAATCCCTGTCGGCTCCACTGCCACCCCAAAATACTCAGCTGCCACGCTGGGAGCCCACCAGCGTGGCAAAAGTCCTGCGTTGTCTTCCACAGTAGAAAAAAACTGTTAAAAAAGGTCCTCGTTGACTGTCTGGCCCCTCTGTCCCCCAACCTCACCCACCCTCTGTGCAGCCACCTCCCACCCCCATACTTACCTCTGGAGCACAGCACAGCAGTCTTAGGGTGGACCCGGGAACACATCTGCACTCTTCAAAAGCTGACTACGAACTGAAGAAATGCCGGTAAGCTGTATAATGGCATAAATGTGTTTTCAAGTTTGATACATATCTCAGCCATTTGGAATTTTTTTCACCATAAATTTCAACATGGTTTTGGGCCCCACCATGAACATGGTCAATGTTATTTGTCATTCAGTCCCAAAAGGTGATTTCGTGGGTCACTGCATGGAACCACCTTTCGACCGAGTAATGAAATAACAGTGCCACCATATGAGAATTCACACGAGGTAGACCCCAAACCCTAAGTTGAAAATTTAGTGAAAATTCCTAAATGACTGTTTTATGAGCATGTGTTGTACAGTTCCTATGCATGCTCGTAAGTTCACAATGTTTAATATTTTCACTCCAGATTTTCAGCATTGCCATTTTACCACACCTCCTTATGAGCAGTCCATGTTGATTTCTCTGAAAATCCTTAGCCACTGTGCAGAATTCTTAGCAAATGTGCACATTCCAAATAAATCTAAATATCTTTAAAACTATTCACATGTACAAATACAACCACGGTAAGTTGCTCTGTACAAAGAAACTTTCACATGAGGGAATCAGTCACTGATCTGAATTCTTTATTTTTGTAAAATATGGTCTTCCAAACAGCCTAATTCTTTTTCTCTCTGAGTGAACACAATAAGAGTCATACCAAACAAATGTAAATATCTTGCTAGTATACAAGTTACCAACAAACAACCAACATTAAAGTTGTTCAGGTCAAAACAGCCTTTCAAATTAGAGTAGTCACTAATCTGAATTCATTAGATTTCTTTAAATAGCCATCCGAACTGGAAATTGTGAAGAAAAATGAAAATTCAGGTAATCAGATGGCCATAGTTTAAAAAATATAATTAATGCAGCTTAATGAATAGGCTAATATGAAAGGTCTTGTTGTCCTGAACAACTTTCATATGGTTAATAATGTGTAACTCATATATTTTAGAGATAGTTACATTTGTTTGGCATAACTCCCCATGAAAAATGAAAATTCAAGTAATCAGATGGTCATAGTTTAAAATATATAACTAGTACAGCTTAATGAATAGGCTCATTTGAAAGGTCTTTGTGTCCTGGACAACGTTCATACTGGTTGTCTATGTGTAACTCATATACTTTAAGAGATATTTACATTGGATTGGCATAACTCCTATTGCACTTATAAACGGCCTCGTTTTTGCAAACCACTAGACCACTTAAATGAAATACCAGACCAGACCACCTTGTTTATCTTTTGTCATGCCTAATTTAACTCATTCAGACCCACTGTGTGTTTAGAACATTGGATAGAGAACTCCAGACTCCTTTGCTTTAAGAATCTTCATAAGGCACGGTGCAGAATTCTTAGCAAATGTGCACACATTCCCAAATAAATCTAAATATCTTTAAAACTATTCAAGGTACACAAAAACAACCAGCATGACATTTATTCAGAATGAAAAGACATTTCAAATGAGGGTAGTCACAAATCTGAATTCCTTATATTTTGTAAAATATGGTCATCTTATTACCTGTATTTCCATTTTTGTTTTTACAAAATTCACATTTCTGATGGCTATTTACAAAAAAACTATAAAGAATTTAGTTTAGTGACTACCCTCATTTGAAAGACCTTTTTGTCCTGAACACAAAAATATAAAATAATACACTTGGGGCACACAGATCAGGGGCAGAGTACAAGATGGGTGGAGTGGTATTGACAACATTAAGAAAGCACACATTCCGCCCCCCCCAAAAAAACAAGCTTTTACATACAATTGATTATTTTTTACAATATTATGCATCTATGGCTGTCATTGTACATCTGATGCAAACAAAATCGTAGTCACGTTCGTCACTTGAAGCAAAAAGGGGGGGGCCATAACTGACCCCTTGTTTTTGCATTAAAGGGGTCAGTTTTTTTACAGCAGAAACGAGGAAAGGGATTATTTCAATATCAATGGCTCATTGGTCTAGGGGGATGATTCTCACTTTGGGTGCGAGAGGTCCCGGGTTCAAATCCTGGACGAGCCCAAAAATCATGTGGCTTCAATAATCTCTGTTACCTCAAGGGAATCAACAAAGTCCAAGAGGGTAGCGTCTTTCAAAAAAAGAGGTGTGCAAGAACAAGGAGGCATAATATGAAGATAGAAGGGGAGCAGCTCAGAGGTAATTTAAGGAAGTATTTTTTCACATAGAGGGTTGTGGATGCATGGAACGGCCTTCCGGAGGAGGTTGTGGAGTCAAAAACAGTGGTGGAATTCAAGCATGCATGGGACAGTCATAAGGCAATTCTAGGGGGTGGGGGTAGGAAAAATGAGCTGCTGGTTAACTAGGATCTGCAGCTTATCCATTAGGTAGGAAATGGGCAGACTGGTGGGCCAAGTGGTCCTTATCTGCCATCAAAATCAAAATCTATCTATTTCTAAAATGTGCAGACCAGCATAGGGACCACTTTTTCAGAGTATGCCACCACCGCAGCTGCCACTTCAAGACTGCTACTACCCCCCTATACTATAATCATGGGAAAACCAGAAGCACAAATCATTATGGAAAACCCCTGCATGGGTGATATTGTTGTTCTTAACAAGCATAAATTCCAGTAGAGAACACTACGGTCAGGGTTCTTTTTGTTAGGGCGGGTGACCGCAGGCTTAATCTGGGAAAGCCTGTGGTCATCACAGAAGTCCTTACAGCACTTAGATCAATATGGTTAAGGCACTTTTACTAGAAATTACTGCCTAGAAAAGAATGAGAAAGTGACTGTGATTATGAACAAGTCCCAGACCAGATCTCTAGTTTGTTCAAAGACTCCTTCTGAATCAGATTTTTATGACTGCATGGCCCATGCTCCACAGATATTATGCCATCATCAGATTTGTATAAGAGCACTGTGGAAGCACATGATTGAACCATTGTCTGATGTGCTGGCACAGTGCTCCTGCATAGTTTCCAGTGATTCTGTTTATATGGCCCTTCCCCTCTGTGGGCTGCATAAACATACCCACTTCCTGGTGCACTACTTTTCCTTTCCACAACTGCAGAAGTGACGGCCGCTGTGTGCAACATGGTGGTGACGCTGTGTGCAACATGGTGGCACTGACTTAAACTGTGCATGCACAAGTATCATACATACATAGTTATGTCAGTACTGCCATGTTGCATGTGGCTGACTCTGGGACAAACTGCGCATGTGCAGTATCGTGCATGTGCAGTACTATGTCGCTACAGTATTAGTTATGGTTGACTCTGGTGCAGTGAGAGCACTGCATATTCCTTTCAGTGCTCTTGCCACTCCTAAAAGCTCTCAACAGCCATATCAGCTCTGACCAGAGTTTGTTGATACTTGTAGTAGAACCATCTGAGCATTTTTGTTCTCTGGCAGTAAATGCTTTACCCACTGTAGTTAGAGATAGAAGATTTATTTCATTTTTCTGCCTAAAAAGTGTGAATAGAAATACAGACACATAGATGTTGTTGGACGAAAAAGGCCCTGCAGCCTATTAAGCCTGCACAGTACTACCTACTACTGCTGTTTTGTGAGGGCCCTAGAGGCCCTTCCTCCCCTTTCCTTCCTTCCTCCCCTTTGGCACTGTCTTCCTTCACTAGCACCATATACCTATCCCACCTATGTTTGAATCCTCCACTGATTACCTCCCTTGGTAGCCTATTCCCCCACCCCATTCTTCCCATGAAGAAATGTTTTGTTTTCCACTTCCTACCACCTTGTTTCAGTTTTGCCCTGGTGTTCATGTTCCAGCACAGCATAAAAAACTCTTCACTGTCAATCAATCAATCAAACTTTATTTAACCAGGCATTTACATCATTGAGCAAGCTCATTTGCAAGATGGTCCTGAACACACCGCATAAATTCATTTACAATAAACAATGTCAAACCATAACATAACATACAGGAACAGACAAGTTCTTACGTTACAGTTGCATCTAATATCTAAACATTGTTGATTACTGATTGTGTATGACACAGTCAGGCCCTTGCAGTAGGTTTGAAGACTACTGTGGGAAGGAGAGGAGAGGAAGTTGTAGGAGGGAGAGAGGAGAGGAAGGCAAGGAGACAATGGAGACAGTAGGATGGCAGACACATGAGGGAAGGGAGGAGGGCAATCCTGTTATGGAATGGACCCCCTGGAGGGTTTCCCAGGTGGAAAGGAGCCAGGAAGGAGGGTAGTTATGCTAGTGGAAGTCAGCTGCAGGAGGAATAGGCAGCCAACAGGGTCCAAGAGCTGGGTGAATTCTGTCTATATATCCATGGTTACCTGAAGCAATCGCATACAGTATTCAGGCACTGATAAAGCAGCTGTCCGAATACATAGGGACTAGGCAGGAGGGAGCATTTAAAGGAAAACTACACCCTCATATCTTCTAAATGTCATTTGTTTCCATGTCAGTAGATAACTCTTTTCATGTAGCTGTTAAGGATGTATGCAAATGCTTTAGTCTGTTTTTACAGTTCATACTAGGCCCTCTGATTGCCCTGGGAGTCTCCATTTCGTGGTTGTTGAAATCTCATTGTCCCTGACAGCTGTATTAGCATATGAGAGCATGCTGCGTAATCACCTTTAAACTCCCCAGTATGCCTGCCTGCTTAATTAGTCTTAAAAGAAACATACTAAAGGTGTGGAATACCACATTTACCTTCAGTGAGCTTTGCAAACTACCTGAGTTATAATGCATTTTTTCTTTTAAACTTCACTCAATTTATGAGTTTCCAGAGAGTTTTGCAGGGTATTTGTTCTTTCAGCATATAGCTACATGGTATAAATGGGTGATCTGACATCATGTTCTCATATGCTAATGCAGCTCTCCAGGGACAATGCAATTTCAACAACCATGAAATGGAGACTCCCAGGGCAGTCCACGGGGCCTAGTATGAACTGTAAAAACAGACTAACACATTTGCATACATCATTAACAGCTACATGAAACAAGTTGTCTATTGATATGGAAACAAATAACATTTAGAAGATATGAGGGTGTAGTTTTCCTTTAAGTACTTTCTGAGTGTTATTCCAGAGTGGTGGGAGGAAACAGCTGATGGCAGTACAGCCAAGGCGTGTCCTCATCCTCGGTAGGTTGAGGAGGACGAGAGTGGAGTTCCATAGGCCACAAGTACCAACTGACCATTCAAATAGGTTACCGATGTAAGGTAGGAGTTTGAGAGCACCCTGAAGAGCCACATGAGGGCATTTCTTTGCCTCCTCATGGAGAGGGATGGGCAATCAATTGCCTGGTAAAGCAGGCAGTGATGAGTCTGCAAGGGCATGTCAAGTATGAATCTCAAGGCACGATGGTAGAGTGTATCAAGCTTTTGGAGTGCATACTGAGGGCAATGGCTGTATAGAAAGTCAGCGTAGTCAAGCAAGGGCAGAAAGGTTGTTTGGACCAGCCGCTTCCTAGCTTCGAGAGTGAGAAAACATCTTATGTGGTAGAATATGCCATGTTGCTGTCTTAGTTTTTTTGATAGTTCACTTAGGTGAACACTAAAACTAAGCTTGTTATCCAACCAGACTCCCATATATTTGAATTTATCCACTATTTCCAGAGATTCACCAATGAGGGTGATAATCTTGGGGATACCAGGTGTCCCCAAATTGAATGGGGGATGCAGGGAGATGATCATGGCTTTTGTTTTTTTGGCATTGAGCAAAAGCTTGAGGCTCGGTAGGTTATGCTGGAGTGTGAAAAAGTCCTGCTGTAACTCATTGTGTGTAAGACCTAGAGAGGGGTTGGTTGTGAAAAAGACTGTATCATCTGTGAAGAGATTAACATTTCCAGCAAAACGGCCAGAGTCAATGCTATTAATATAGATAGTGAAAAGGAAAGGCCCCAAGATGGATCCTTGTGGTACGCCTCTGGGAAGAGCTTTAAGTGGGGACAGTTCCCCTTGTGTTTTAATTTGTTCTCTTCGATTTGTGAGGTAACAGTGAAACCATTTAACTGCAGTATGGGTTTAGCCAATGCAACCCAATGCATCAAGCAGGATGGAGTGATCAACAGTGTTGAAGGCTTTGCTGAGATCTAGGAAAAGTGCATAAATATGCTGTCTCCTGTCCAGAGCTGTTAACCAGTCATTTGACACTTTTGCTAGAGCTGACACAGTGCTGTGCTTTGGCCTGTACCCCGATTGGGCTGGGTTAAGGATATATTCACAATCCAAATACTCCCTGAGTTGTGAGTTGACAATTTTCTCAAGTAACTTGGACAGTACAGTAAGAAGTGAGATAGGCCTGTAATTAGTCAAGTCTGCAGGGTCCCCGATTTAAACAAGGAGATAATATGTGTGATTTTCCAACTGGGTGGTAGTTCCCCTTGAGTAAGTGCACCATTAAATAGATGAGCAATTGGTGCTGTCAGATAATGGTATCCTGCTTTTAAGAAAGGTTCTAACGATTCAGTACCAGCACTCTTTTTTGTGTCCAGTGAAAGAAGAAGGTCCTCCACCTGTTTGTAGGAGACTGGCTGGAAGTTGAAGGGAGGTCAGTCAGTCTTGGGAACAGGAGCAAGGCTACCTTCACTGGTGGCACTTGGGGCATTCAATTTACTAAGTGGAGAGATATCAAATGTGAGGCCTGCAATTGCAAAGTGGTTATTAAGCTGATCGAGTATCTTAGACCTGTCTGTGTAGGTGTTACTGTTCACCGCAATTTTAGCCGGGATTGGAGTGGCAGGGCAGTGTCCTTCAACCTCTCTCAAGATTTGCCAAAACTTGGCAAAGCAATTTTTGTTTTCCTCTAGGGCGGACTGAAAGAATCGCGATTTTTCTGCCCTTACCAGCTTGTGCAGGCGTTTCTGGCTACCCGAAAAGTGAGCCAGTCTGATTCTAACTGCAACTTCCTTGCCCTTTTCCATAATGTGTCTCTGGGCTGCAGGGCCCTCTTCAGAGATGGGCTGAACCAGTTGGGTGCCCGTTTTCTTGATCTGACCTTTTTTAGGGGAGCATGTTTGTTGATTACCCTTATTAGCAGATCCTGGAAGATACCGAACACTTCCATCAGAGGGGGGTGCTAGATAGAAGCTCTACCACATAATATTTCTTAGATCTGTCAGAAATACAGAGAGACAGAAGTGTTTTAGGCTGCACTTTAGTTTGAAGGTGGACGTGGAAAGGAGGTGTGGGGAACACCTAACACATGCAACCGTACAGTGGTTGTTCAAATCATTATGGAAAACCCCTACATGGATGATATTGTGTGGCTTGTAGACAAGCATAAGATCCAGTAGAGAACTACAGTCAGGGTTCTTTTTGTTAGGTCAGGTGACCTCAAGAGTAATCTGGGAAAGTCCGTGGTCATCACAGAAGTCCTTAAGCCTGTTTGCACAGGCACTGTTCCAGTTAAGGTTAAGGTCTCCCATTATAACACATTCATTGTTCGCTTGTTCCAGGAGGGAATGAAGGTGAGGCAGTACACCCAGGCCAGTGGCTGGTGGCCTATAGCAAGCAGCTACCAGTAGGGCTACTCCAGGTGATAAAGTTAGCTTGAAGACGAGACATTCAAATTCTTTGGGGACTGATGTACGGACAATGTCAGTGGTAAGGAATTTATCGTGTCTATATATGGCAACATCACCGCCTCTGTTTGGCCTGTCACATCTGCGCAGGTTGTAGCCAGGGATGTTAATCATTTGGTCAGGTGCATGATTCTTCAGCCAGGTTTCTGAGAACATTGCTACATCAGGCATAACGTGTAGCATCCAAGCCTGGACCATGTCAAATTTGCTGGCTAGGCTGCATACATTCATGTGCAGGAAGCTGAGACCCTTTAACTATGGGAGCTCCCATGGGGTAGCTAGTAGCAGGGGGGCCCAGATTTAATTCCACACTACCTGCACAAAGCAACAGCAAGGTTAGTAGTTTCCTGAGCCCTCTTACAAGGAATCTCAGGAAGGCTTTGTTGGTTTGATTAGCATGGTCACTGCCTAGGGCATCAGGACATGCTTTGGGCGAGGCAGCAAAAGGTGCTCAGAGCAAATATTGCTACCCTGATGGAGAGGATGAGGGGTGACTGCTTAGGAGGTATTAAGCAGAGAGGAATGAGAAAGTCTGATTGCATGCGGACTACTGCCTGTGGATGGAATTAGTTGTATAGAGAGCACCGACCAACTTGGCTCCTGGCATGAAGTAGAACTTAGGCATGTTATACTATTCAGTGAGATCGTATTGGGCTCCAAAATTAGGTGGAAGATGCAGCCTAGAAAAAGCAGGTAGGGTGCAGGTGCCATCATGGGGGTACTGTAAGTTAGAGGAGAGTGTCACCTTAACAGTGATTTTGGGTGACCATTTCATTAATACTGTCAAGATATTTGTACATCACTGTCATGTTTGCCTCCGGCATATATGTGTTGAGATTTTACAGCCTCTCCTCATAGTCTTACCTTGCTGCACCTAAATCCTTTGGGTTACCCTCTTCTACACTACTTCTACTCTGTCCTTATATTTTTTTAAGTGGTGCCTCCAGAACTGCACACAGTACTCCAGGTGAGGACATACCTGACCTGTGTACAGTGACAGAATCACCTTGCTCTTCCTGTTGATAATCCATTTCCTATGCATCCCAGTATCCTATTCATCTTCTAAACTGCACTGTTGTATTCAAATTGTCTAATATTATCACCACAGTCCTTCTCCTCTGTTGTACTCTCCACAGCAGCTTCCCCCATCCTGTATTCAGTCCTTGGATTTCTTGCCCTTAAGTGCATTATTTTGTACTGTTTATTTACCTATTTATTATTTATTCAATTTTGTTAACTGGGTAAGCCCACTGGGCCCTGAGGGTCTCTTTTTCAGTGTTTGGTGCTGAATTGCAAACTGCTAAACCCTTGACAACTTCTTTAGCCATTCCAGATCCTCATTTATATTTCTTAGCCCCTCACTTTCTACTGTTCCACAGGTCTTTGTATTCTTCAAGAAGAGGCACATCTTCCACTGGATGCCCACTCCAATATCACAGAAATGACAAAGAGGACCAGTCCCTTGACTGAACTCTGCAGCATCCCACTCGTGACACCTTAACCTTCAAGTATTCCCCATAAAGGATAACTCTCTGGGTACTGTCACTT
This sequence comes from Neoceratodus forsteri, assembly GCA_016271365.2. Taxonomy (NCBI): domain Eukaryota; kingdom Metazoa; phylum Chordata; order Ceratodontiformes; family Ceratodontidae; genus Neoceratodus; species Neoceratodus forsteri. The sequence continues at coordinate 131,546,507 of JADMNL010000033.1, forward strand.
AACGCATTTTTTAACCATCATGTGATTTTAGTCCCAAAATGGACTCCCACCTTCTAAATCAGCCATCAGTGTGGGACAGAGTTGAAGGCTTTACTGAAATCAAAGTACAGTATGTCCACTACGTGCCTCATGTCTACCACCTTTGTCACCAAATTAAAGAAGCTGGTTCATCTGACACAACTTTTCCCCTGTAAATCCACACTGTCTCACATCTTGAAGATTGTTCAACTCCAGAAAATCCAACAGCCTCTCTTTTTTAGGGTTTTTAGCATCTTTGTGCCAATTGACATTACATTGAGTGGTCTGTACTTTCTTTGCTTAAACTTTTCTGCAGGGGAACTACATTTGCCATCTGACAGTCCTTCATTATCAACATTGTCTCCAATGAACTGCTAAAGAGCTCAGTCCGTTATGCAGTTAGGATCTGTTACATTTCTTTCAGTACCCATGGATACATTCTGCCCATTTCCATGGCTCTGTCCATCATCAGTGCATTTACTTCCTTCAGCACCCTTTTTTCTGTTATTGGATCTTCACTGACCCCTTGCCATGAGATATCATAGTTTGGTAATACTGAACAGAAACAAACTTATTAGTAAGTCTTCCTTCCCTTTATCTGCCTCCTCTTCCCACCCAGTCTCCTTCATTAATCTCTAAATTCCTTCTTTTGTTTTGTGTTTCTCGTGTACAGTATGTAGCGAAGAGCATTTTATTCCTCTTCCTCAGCCCTTTCTGCTATTTTCAGTTCTATGTCAGATGTTGTCCCTCCTTGCTTTGCGGGCTTCCTTCATCTTGCTTAGATTTTCAATACTCTTGCCCTCCTCCTGGCTGTTTTTGTATTTTCTGAAGCTCCTTTTATTTTTCTCACAGAATGTCCACACTCCTGTTTGAACCACAATGGTTTCCTGACCCTCTTGTTATCCCTACTACAGTACCCTGACATAGTCACTTATGACCTCCAAGACTGTGTCTATTATCAATTTCCATTTCTTTTCTATCCCAAAGTACTGCTTTTACCTTTGATTATTTTGGCTGCTGATAAGTGATAACATGATTGAGTTATATTTTGTAGCTTCATGTGAAGTGAACTGTTTGTTGTTTTTTAAATTGATTTTTGACTGGTAACAACTGCTTACTGATCTACAGGCTGCAGAAGGCTGGATAGTACAACAGTTAGCTGGCACTGGGCAGTGGAGTAGAGGGGAGGGAGCAGGGGCTCTGACAAGTGGCATCTTTGGTGCACATACTGAAAAATTAAGATATTACATAGTTTTGGAGTAGCCTTGCAGTTTGTACTATAGGTCTACTGTGACTGACTTCATCAAATTAGAAGCAGTTATTTTACTGCACTGATACAGTATGCTGTTTACCACATCCAGTAGTTAAGTGAGGCCTATTATAATTTATAGTAGCCAAGGTATTGGTGACACTAGTACATACTAATAGTAGTTGACTGGGTGACCAAAGTAGTAGACCAGGGAGGGGCTGTGGACATGACCTACCTAGACTTTAGCAAGGCATTTGACACAATCCCACACAAAATTAACCAGCCTGGGAGTGGGTCCCAGGGTGGCAGCCTGGGTAAGACATTGGCTGGACAACAGGACACAAAAGGTAATTGTAAATGGAGGCCACTCTGAAGAAAGAGGGGTTACTAGTGGGTTACCGCAGGGTTCAGTACTGGGTCCAGTCCTTTTTAACGTCTTTATAAGTGAAATTGCAGAGGGACTGGAAGGAAAAGTATGCCTCTTTGCAGATGGCACAAAGATGTGCAACAGGGTTGATACACAAGGAGGCGTGAAAAGGATGAGAAGGGACTTGGCAAGGTTGGAGGAATGGTCGGAAGTATGGCAGCTAGGATTCAATGCAAAGTGCAAAATAATGCACCTGGGAAACAAAAACCCAGAGGAAGATTACACAATGGGGGGGCGAGGTAGTAACAAAAACAAAAAAGGAAAGGGACATGGGGGTAATCATATCAGATGACCTTAAGGTTAGCAAGCAATGTGAGAAGGCAGTAGGGAGGGCTGGGGGTATACTGGGATGCATAGGGAGAGGCATCACTAGCAGAAAACAGGAAGTTGTTATCCCTCTGTACAGACAGTTGATTAGACCCTATCTGGAGTATTGAGTCCAGTTCTGGAGATCCCATCTCCACAAGGACATTAACAGGATAGAGGCAGTCCAGAGGAGGGCAACTAGAATGGTGCAGGGTCTGCAAGAGAAGCCATATGAGGAGAGATTAAAAGAGCTTAATATGTATACCCTTGAGGAAAGGAAGGAGAGGGGTGACATGATAGAAATGTTTAAGTGCTTCAGTAGAATCAACAAAGTCCAAGAGGGTAGCATCTTTCAGAAAAAGAGACGTGCAAGAACAAGGGGACACAATTTAAAGATGGGGGGGTTCAGGGGCAATGTGAGGAAGTATTTTTTCACAAAGAGGGTAGTGGATGCTTGGAACAGCCTTCCTAAGGAGTTTGTGGGGTCTAAAACTGTGGGAGAATTCAAGAATACATGGGACAGACATAAGGCAATTCTTGTGGGGGGTAGGAAGAAATAAGCTATTGGTTAACTAGGATCTGCTGCTTATCCTGTAGGTAGGGAAATGGGCAGACTAGGTGGGCCAAGCGATCCTTATCTGCCGTCAAAGTCTATGTTTCTATATTTCTATGTAGTAGTAGTAGTAGTAGTAGTGTCATTTGCTTAATAAAGAACAATTTATTTTTCTACTTTAGTGACAGTGACTTGCACCATAAATTCTCTATTCAAGTGAGGCAGACCTTCGTTGAGGACATCTCCCTACACTGAGCCACATCTGTGGAACATAGACATTGTTGGTGTAAGGACCATTTGGAAACATTTGCCTTGCTGAAGCTGCCCACAATGATACACATTGTTGGAGCCTACTGTATATAGCATGGGAAGCCTCATACTCATCCGTTGTTTCTCTGTCACTATTAAAACTCCTTTGTTCCCATAGATGCCATATGGTGTCAGAATCATCCACTGCTGGATCTGACCCAAAATGGCCACCAGGAGCAAATGAGTTAACTAGACGTCATACTGATGGATTCCTGGGATCCTGGAACTTGCAACTGCATTACTGCCTTTTTATATTATCTTCTTTTTCAGCATTACTTTCAGTAATGCTAGAGCCTGTGTTTTCTTTTCCCTCCTATATCTAAGGATCACTGGCCTTCTTCTCTGTAAGCTGCTGCTGGGTCATCACTAGAGCTGAGTAAAAAATAAAATTCTGCTGGTGGAATTTCTGCAAAAATCAGAATTTTGCTTCTGAGAAATTTCAGAATGCGCTTTGACAACTTTTGTGGAAATTCCATCTTAGAATGGCTGAGTAAATGTATGAATTGCAGATTAATGTATTAAACTGTGGAATTAAATTCAGAATAGTTTTTCTGACATATAATACATTAATCTGCAATTCATACATTTATTCAACAGTTCTGTGTGCCACTGAACTCCTGAACGAATGCGTGAATTGTGGATTAATGTATTATACTAGTGAAAGAAATTCCGCAGATCTGATCGCTGAATTGCAGAATGATTGCATCTATTACAGAATGATGTATTAAACTGTGGAATAAAATTCCTCAGAATTGTCAATCCACAGTTCATGTGTATTATTCCACAATTCAGCCAGAAAAGTTTGAGGAACTGGGTGAAATTGCACTAAACACATTCAGAAGATTCAGATTTCACAAAAGTCAGAAGTTTGGAAAATTGCATGAAAGCTGAAACATTTTGTGAAATTTCTGCAAATTGGAATTCACAGGTTTCACCCAGATGTAGCTGTCGCAGCCCCTCCAGCTGGCACCAGTGCTCCCATGGATGTTGCTCTCCCATCCATGGTTTTGGTCTCCCACCCTGTGGTGGCAGTTTGTCTCTCATCTATGTTTATCACTGGTCTCCCTTCCATGCTGTTGTTAGTCTCCTCCTGTGGTTGCTGGTGGTCCTCCACCCTTTGGGTCTCTAGTGTCAGCCACCCTGCCAATGCTGCCTTCATTGATGAACTTCTGGTTTCCTTCCTTTTGGCTTCTATTGCTGTCTATAAAAACATGAGTTCTGGCCATTCTACCAATCTTTGCCACCATTCCAACCACAATTCAGAATACCAAGATTATTTTCTGGAATTCATCTGCCCCCCTTACCCTGGGGGTGTATGACTCTTTATAGCTCTATCACCTGGCTTTTTCTTGTCAGCATTCATGCTGTTTTGGTCGGTGCTGCCATTTATTATGTCTCTGTTTTAGCTGGTAATTACTTGGTTCTGCCTCATTGACAGTCATGTGCTATGTGCAGTCCTCTGTTTTTTACAGTGGCTGCTGCACATTTGTGCTGTTGAGGCCCCCATTGTCAGTTGCTTCATTGATTACTTGGCTTTGTCGTATTAATATTCTTGCTGTTTAGCTGGCTGGCTGTTTTCTACACTGCATGTTTCTATTCATTGCCTCCATTTTGGACATCATTATTTCCACTGGTCATCATGTGGCTTTGCCTTGTCCATGTTACTGCTTTGTGTGCCATCCTCTCTCTTGTATAGTGGCCGTTTTCCATTTGTATTGACAGGTTTTCCACTGTCAGTTGCATCATTCATCACTTGGCATTGCCTCATTGATGTTTGTCCTGTTTGATTGGGTCTCTGCTTTCTATACATAGTATATTCCCATTTGTCATTGCCATGTCTGTCATTATTACTGTTCATGTTGGGTATCACATGACTTTTTCCTATCGATGCTCCCATTTTCTGCACTGCCTTCTGTCTTTTCAGTGGCATTGTCATGGTGCTTACTGTCAACATCTGCCTTGGTTGTTTCCTTGCTTTACCTTGTCTTTGCTGCTTCCTCTGCCTCTATTATCCACTAGAGTCTGTCTGTGGTTTGTTATTGTCTTTTGCACCAGTTGTGCCCATCCCTGGGTTTTATCTTGTCATTGTCTTTCTTTTGGCGACTTCCACTTACTTCCTCATCAACATTCCTGTCATCTTTTGGCACCAGTGTCTTTTTATTCTTTAGCATTAGGGGTCTCCCTCTGGTGTTATGCCATTGATTTTCATGTGCTTCAGCCTCTGGCCTTGGTTCTCTACACTATCAGAGTGTTTTGGCCTTTTGGCTGTTGCTTTGCTACCTCTATTCCTAGTGTCACTGGCTGTAGCATGTCTACCATCAAGGACTTGTGATTCTGCCCCACATTGACATGTCTATCACCTGCTTTCCAGGTTGATGCTCCCAATGCTTACTGCTGTGGCATCTGGCCTCTTAGTCTGTCTTATTGGGGATATTATCTGCCCTTGTGTTGGGCCTTCCTTCCACCTGTTGTTGCAGTACTGCTTGGGAATCATTCTGCTGGTATGGCTCAGTGGAGAGATTATGTGGAAGATGTACTGTTACGGTAAGTACCTGCACTATGTTCTTGGAGAATATCTCCCTCAGTTGAGCCACACCAGCACTAAGGAGGGATGATTGTTATGTCACATAATCAACTGCTTTGCTGTTACAGATAGCAATTGCGTTCATTCATGAGAAGGCATCCAGCTGTGGAGAAGGGGGGATTGTACTGGTCACCTTCTGATTCAAGAATTGGGTGCTGGAGGGAAACAGGGGGATCATGGTGCTACCAGTGTGAGGGGATAAGGGAGACATTAATATTTTATTTGTTTAATGCAAAGAAGCATTTGTGTTTTATGAAGATGATGGCTGGCTGTGGAGGTGGGTGGATTGTGCAGGTTGTCCACATTGGGACTAACAAATAATGTTACAAATTGTGTGGTTGCTGGAGGGAGACAGATGGGATTAGGTTGCAGACAGTGGTTGGTGGGATGGGGTCATGTTATTTACTGAGTTTGGGCTGGGTGAGGAGGGGGCATTGAAAAATAACGAAGGGTGGGAGAAGGTTTTTTTTTTATTTAATTGCTGAGTAGTAGTTCCCAAATACTAGTAGCCCCTTATTTGTGAAGAGCTTCCATGCATCCATTATCATCATTTGAGTGTTAACTGACAGTAGTTTTAACAAGGTATTTTTTAACACTTTTCTGTACCTTACAATACATCTTTTCTCTTTGAATCATATTATCATTTATTTACATGATACAACTTATTCCACCAGCTGATACACATGCACTGATGTGACAAACCACAAAACAACCACCAAGAGACTCACCAGCCTGCAGTGATGGTGTGGTTCAGTCACATGGGGAGCACACGACATGACCCACCAATGATACTGAAAATTACATTATATGTGGTGACAGTTTGCAATTAATCCCACAAGGAGTCTTTAACCAACCTTGAACAGTATAGTTTGGCATGGCTACCAAGGCACATACAGAGAACACCAGTCGTGCCTCCAACAGTCATGGACTTGTCACCCTGCCATGATTCCAGACACATTTGTATGCGTATCATCATAATCGTAGCCTTCACCTGACACATGTACTGACTGTGAGTGATAATCATTCTCTGTAAAGTCCGATGTCGGCAGTTGAAATTCAGTGCTAAAAAGTGCAAAGTAATGCACTTAGGGAAAAACAAAAAAACAGTACAGAGTACTGGATGGGGGAGGGGGGTTAAGCTGTGAACAACATTAGAGGAAAGGGGCCTAGGAGGCATCATTAGTGACTCCCTTACACAAACCTGCCAATATAACAAGGCATTCAGCAAGGCCAACAGGATGCTGGTTGCATTGGGAGAGGGTTCAACAGTAGAAGGCAAGAGGTACTGTTACCACTGCATGGATCACTGTTGAGGTCACACCTGGAGTACTGTGCCTACTTCTGGAGTTCCCACCTAAAAAAGACAGAGGCTGGCTAGAGAAGGTACAGTGTAGGAATGCCAAGATGATTCAGGGCCAGGAAGGCAGATCCTATAAGGATCGGTTAAAGGCACAGAACATGTATTCCTGCAAAACCAGGAGAGAAAGGTGGGATATGATAGAGACCTTCATGTTCCTGAAAGGAATTAATGAAGCAGACTGTGAGGTGCTATTTTACCAGGAACAGAGATGATAGTGCAAGGGGTCACAAGCAGAGGTTAATGGGGGGAGGTTTACACAGGATATGAGGAAGTGTTATTTTACAGAAAGAGTGGTTGAGCCATGGAATGGTCTGCCAGCAGAGGTGGTAGGTACCCAAACCATAAATGGCTTCAAACATGGATGGGTAGAGTCAAGGGATATTAGATACTTAGTAGGACGTAGAGTGTGGAAACATGAGTAACAAAAAGAAGACTAGTGTAGGCGAAGACACCACATAGACAATAGATCCTGGGGTAATATGGGCAGACTGGATGAACCATCAGTCTTCTTCTTCTTTCATCATCATCATCATCATCTTCAATCATCAGCTATGTTTCTATGTTTCTTCCATTCCCAAACTGCAAACCCCTTAAGTTGTCTCACTCGTGCAGGGGTAGTGCTACTACTTTTGATGACAATGACCCAGGTTCAGATGCAAACCATGAGCTTTGGAGGGCTGCCCAGGAGGAGGAGGTTTGACCATCTGATGGGCATGCCTCAGTAGTTTGACCTCTACTGCCAGACATGAGTCAGTGCCCTAGGGACTCAGCAGTGCATGGGCAGAAGGTCTTGTCATGCACTGGCGTGTTGCCACCTGGAGCACGTGTGACATGCATTAATGTCATTGCACATCCAGCCTTCCAATGTGAAAATTAAGAGGTAAGAACAACTTAGAGACCAGCACAATGATGGCAGGAGTCCCCAGCCACCTGCCCAAATTATGCCATCCCTACCTGCTAGTAAGTCAAAAGGGGGACCTTGGTCCCTGCCCAAACCTCCAGGGGGCCCCGCTGTGAGTAATCAGTGGCAAGTCACCCAGTGCTCAGTGTCATGTACAAAATACCACATGTGAACCATTGCTTTCTTTATTATCATTACACACCTCGTGTGTTTATTAAATTTATTCTCCTCAGACAGAACTGTAAAAAATCCAGTATATGTCTGTCAACATCTACAAATATATGAACAAGTGAACATACAAATTAGCCATCTAAAGATGGCAGTTTGGTGTATCTAGTTTGTGAATGTGGAGTTCTTAATTCAGTGATTACAGTGTGACCTCCCCCACCCTCCCTATAAGCAATAACCATCACCTTTGCATTGTCACACCCCTTGTTGAACCCAGTCACCATCCTGTGGTTGAAGACCTTAGACGTGACTTTATTTCACCCTGTAATCACACGCTCCATAAAGAAGTGTCTACTGACCTTCTTCTTGACTCTGCTATCAGTTTTCAACAGTGCACCATTGTGGTGTTTTTTTTCTGTAAGCAACAATAGGTACTCAACATACATCTGGTTTATACATTTCAGGTTACTGAAGGTTTCAATCTTGTCCCCTCTCCTCCATCTCTTTAAGTGAGTACGTATTGATTTTTCTTAGTCTGTCCTCATATGCACTGCCCTGTTGTCACAGAACCACTTGGCCCACCCAGCCTGCCCAGATGTTCCCTGACTAATTTGCCCATGCAGAGCTAGTCTGGTATCTGGCAAACCTCACTGCCTGGCCTAGTACTGAGACCTGTGGTATCCCTCTGGTCACTCCCTCTCTTCATTTTTGTCTCTTTTGTTAACCACTACCGTCTGTCTCCTATCTGTTAATCAGTTTCTTCCACAGTTCATCACTTTGGATGCCACCAATCAGATGTTCAGTTTCTTTAGCCACTCCTGTGCAGCACAGTATAGAAAGTCGTGTTAAAGTCCAGATAGGCCATGTTCACCATCCTCCCCTGATTAATTTCCCCATACATCATCTCAAACAAATGTGTTAGATTTGTTGGTAAGACCTTCTCCCCATGAATCCATGGTGCCTGTGGTGTTGCAGCCAATTGGATTCAAGATACTATATCAGTCTTTCCACCACTTGAGTTTCATTAATTTCCCCACCAGTGAAATAAGACTGATCAGCCTATACCTTGTAGCCCCCCTTCCTGCTGCCAGTATAATTGCACAGGGACCATGTCAGCACTTCTCTCATTCCCTTTAAAGTAGGTCTATTTTCAGTGAGCTGTTGAACAAGGCTGTCAGCGGGGGTAGCTAGCATCTCCTTGAGGTCTTTGAGTACTCCTGACTGTAACCCATCTGGTCCTATAGCCATGTTTAGCATCAGAGCTGCAAGTCCAATTCTAACTATTTACTCAGAAACTAGAGTTCTGTCAACCATCTTTAGTGGTGACAAAAAAAAACCCTAAGAAAACTAACTAAATAAATGACTACATAAATTACAGTTGGTCAATATAAATTTATGTTTGTTGGTACAGCATGCATGAAAATATCAGTATAGTGTGTGTTTAAAATTTTCATCATAAGTATGATGAATGTTCAGCTACATCATTTATATATACATCATCTAAAAGACTCGCAAGTTAGAAAGTGTGTGTAATATGGCTGAAATGGTTTCTGTTGCTACACAGCATGAGCCATCAACAACTGATTTTGAATGTCAGTGGCCAGAGTCTTCAGAATTGGTATGCAAAGACCATGGGCTAGATTCACAAGGAGAGCCAAAATTTCTGTAGCTGTGGAAAAATAACTTATAGCACTGCGGAAATCTAGGTACACCATATTCACAAAGAAAATTTCAGCAGTTACGGAAATCCATAAAACAGGCAAGTTACAGAAGTCCGCAGGTGCTGAAATCTCCCTAACATTCTTTCCTTAGCTGAGGAAAAAGCTCAGCCAGCACAACAAAAGGTGATCCATATTAGCTGGAGCAGCAGACTTTGACAGTCTTGCCATAGATGCAGCAGTAAGTACTCACAGAGGCCCTGTCCACACTACACCAATATCACCGCTCTGTAACGTTACAGGGGGTCCAAACCATTACCACAATGGTTTGCGTTTACACCTGTAATGTTACAGGTGGCATTTCTGTAACCGTTGTTGAAACCACCTACGAGGTGATTTCAACAACGGTTATGGAACCAGTATTGCCTCTGTACCATTACCGGCTGTGGTGTGGATGCATGAGCGTGTAACCCCACCAGTGCCCGTAGTGCAGCGCACACTGCATCGTGGGATAGGCCACCGCCCATCAAGGTCACAGGGCACCCACAATGTGGATGGGCTGTGACAGTACCAAGCCATTACTGTGAAGGTTTGCCGGCAGTGTGGACACACTGTACCAGTTACCGTCTGTAACGGGTTGGAACTGTTACATCGTTTTGGTGGTGTAGTGTGGACGGGGCCAGAGAGACCAGCAGTTAGTCCCTCAACTGAGACCACTCAAGCACCACTGGTACCAGCAGGACCATGCACCACAGTGGCTGTCTGTAACTGTTGGTGGAACTGATGGTTGTTTCTCTCCCTGGACTGTTTATGTTGTCTGCTTCAGTAGCACTTACTGCAGGCTGTTACCAGATCTGCCTCTACTGCCTGTGGGGCTCCTTTATGGGCTGCACTGGGTCTAGCGGTTGTAGTTTGTTGTACTTCAATGAAAATGTGTGCTATTTTTGTTGTAACAACTGACACTATTATAGGTTTGCTATTACTTTTGCCTGCACCTCCACTATAATTGTATCTCAACTGTTGGTACACTGCACGTTGCTCAGGAAAATTTACGCCTCACTCTTTGTGGTGCAGAATGATTGCAACATTTTTTCTCCCAACTGCAGAAAAACACTGGCTGTGAATAGCCTCTAAAGGGATAAGCCACACTTTTCAGTAGCTTTTTTCCTCAAGAACTGCCGTAGCTGCACATTTTTTCCACAGCCCTCAGTGTATTTTTTTCCACAGCTGCGGATGTTTTGTATATAACACTCAGAGCAAGCTCTCCTTTGTTTCTGCAGCTATGGAATTTTTGGGGACTTAGGGAAGGTTTTACACCTTCAGATTGTTTTGTGAATCTCCCCCCATGTGTATCAAAGTGATTGACCGATACTGCTCGTAATAGTAAATATCTCATATTGTCAAATAGGTTGTCAATCACAGCCACTCAGGCCATGATATTACCTAAATTTACTTTAATGCAAATGAAATGTACAGCGAAAAGATAGTCATATGTTGAACAGTCTTGTTCCAAATTGTCATCTGCAACAAGCACAATTGAGGAAATGGATGCTTCCATATTTTTGCCTGGATCTTCTATTCATTCCAATAGTGACAAGTGATGACTGCAGTTCAGAAGATAAGATCTTCACTGAATCACAGACAACACTGAATAAGGAACAAAAATATTTAGCTTCTCGGTCATCACAGTTTGACTTATTTGAACCACTGTAGTGTCACCTTTGTGTAACACCCCCTTCGGGGGCTTAGCTTAATTGCTGCAATGTTCCACTTCCACTCCTTTTCCTTCCGTTGCTGCTGGCGCCTCCCAAACTCCTGTGGAGCCCTTTGGTGCTTCCGAAATCTCCAATGCAGCCCACTAAGTTGTTTGAACCCATTTCAGGCTAAAATCCTTAAATGCAAGTTTTTGGCATGTTTTTGGTGCTGCGGCAACAATGCATGTGTGAGAAGCGCCTTTGATCTGCCGACCACTCAATTTATGGTCCAATGAAAAGTCTCTCAGCAGTCCCAGTACCTTGGTAAGTTAGAGGGGCCGGTGACCTTAGCAATGCAGTGCTAAAGCTGCTTAAGGATTTTTTTAAATAAAGTTTGAGAACTGGGTATTTCGGAGGTACTCATTAGTATTCATAGCCCTCATAAATATGCATAAGTAGCTGCCTGTTGTCTAGGGGGACAGTGTAGCGGCGGCAGCGACAGCAAAAGTACAAAAGCTAGTTTAATAAATGTGGGCTTGTTTAAAAGAAAAGTATTGGAGCTACATATGTGGGGGGAAAATGTAAATGAATGACTTTATCCCTGGCTGCAACAGACTTTGAAACTTGTGGGACTGCATAACTGGGACAGTATCTGTTACTGCAGTCGCCATTTTGGGAGTGCTTGAGCCAATCACAAACTGAGATTTCATCCAGAGACTCATGGAAGTGTAACACAGATTTATGGGAGATAATCTGGGACAAAGTTTGGGCACCTAAATTGCAACAAATTAAAAGACTTGAACTGTGTTAGGCAGCCTAAACAGCCAATCGTATTCCAAGGACTTCTGTCTTCATTTAAGAGGGACAGTTTGAATTTTGGGCAGTCATCAGTTCCAGGGAGAGCAGTCTGGAAGTTTGGGAGTCCAGAGTCTTCAAGCAGTCTATAGAGATCTGAAGGGCAGCCTGCAGGGAGCAGCATGTAGTCCAAGGGAGACTTGTGTATGTTGGGACTCCAGTTCGAACTACTGAGCAGGCACTGCGGAAATTGGGGCCTGCAAAAGACCTAGATTACTCTGTTGTGTTTTTTGTGTCTAAAAGTGGAGACATATTGCCAGGAACTGCCTGCTCAGAGATTGAAAGGTTTTGCTCAGTGAATCGACTGCAATTGCAAGCTGGCCTGAAACTGAACTGCACAGTAGAAAAGTAAATGCTGTTTTCATTAAAAGTGCTGAATGTTTTTGGTGGATCAAAGCCTACAGTCCAGGGACTCCTGATGGTGAAACAGGAGCTCACATTTACCAGTGACCGGACTATCTACCAGCTGGAAAGGTCACCTGCAAATAAACTGAACTTTGCCAGAAGTGTTGATCCAGTCTAGGGCCCTTGTCCAAACTGACCCATGCCATCTGTTCTTGTGCCAGCCTCAGTGTTATCGGTGAGAGACCAGCTTCGGGGATCCAGCTCATGTGCAGAAAGACATCACAGGTTGTGGCCACCTTCAGGAAAATGTCATGAAGCGGAGGTGAGTCGTGATGGCCTAGCTTCCCCATGTGCATCAGCTTCCAGCCTCAGGTCTTCATTTCGCCAGGACAGCAACTCCATTTGACTGGTACAGTGAGTAAATAGAGGGTAGCTCCCTATAACAAACATCTAAATCTTTTCGAGGTATCGTTTGATTATTTCTTGCTAAATTCTTAATAATTGCAATAGATTAGGATAACCGACTTTGAATACAAATAATCTGATTTGTTTTGCCTCATTCAATAATCGTTTTCTTCAAGGGCCTCAATGACAGCAGCAACCCTGGGCAAAGTTTCTGTCCAGTCAGCATAAAATCTGAGTATCCAGTAGCTAAGGGACTGTCTGTCAAAGACACTTAAACTACTGGTGTGCTTAATTTATGGTGCTTTATTTTATTTTTTATTTCAAATTATATACAAAATTTGTATATACAGTATATGATGGCCTCCAGTCTAATACATAGAGGGACAATAAAGGTGATTATCTCAACATAGCATTGTAACTCCTTTTAAACAGCATGCACCTATTTACAGTTTAATTCACGCCTTAAGTTCATATACTATTTCAAAACATTTCCACTCACTCATTAAACATTCATTAAACAAAAATTCATACATTTACTAGAGAAGTGCCATTTTAACAATTAAACATATAACAGCGAGTACCTGAAAGACTCAAAAACAAAAGGAAAAAAATTATTATTTTAGCCTTTTCACAGTTCACATTTTTTTTAACCCTTTACATTTATGATTTCTTGAGCAATTGCTGAAAACTCCTTATCTGGAGATGTCAGGGACTCTTCGTCTTTAAAGAAATCAGAATCATACTGAGATCTTATAAATGCTACCAGCTGGTCTACTTCAAAGAAAATGTACATCTTGTCCTTATAAATAATACAGACCTTAGCTGGTGCAAGCATTTGAAAAGTTCCACCCAGTTCCAACACTTCTTGCCTATAATTAAGAAACTTCCTTCTTCTCTGCTGAGTTTGATATGAGAAGTCTAGATATATAAAAAATCTCTACGACTTGTATAAAAGTGTCTCTTTAATCTTGAAAGTTTAGTTAGCAAGTCTCTGTTGAATTCAAAGGCAAAGCTGATGATAATTGTGGACTTCATAGCTAGTTTGTCCTTTTCAGCATTTGATAACTTTTTACTGTATATCCTGTATGCCTTTGAAATGAATGGCAAGTTCTCTGCAGGCAGATTGAAGACTGAAACGAAAATATCTTTAATAAAGTCTCTTAAATTCTCAGATTGAATGTCCAAGCTAATAGGAAGCCCCACAACCTGCAAATTCTTATAACAAATCTGGTTTTCTAGCAGCTCCACTTTCCTATGGAGGCTGTACGATTCTTTTATTTGCTCCGCGTTGGTAGCTTAAGAACAATTAATTTTCTTGTTTGGCTATTTTTTTCTGTGTTCTGTTCTGTTTGCTTAATATTTTCTGTGACTTTCTCCTTGTTTTTTTTTTTTTTTTTACTTCTTTTTGCAAAAACTCCAGTTTTGCATTAAACGCATCTTGTTTACGTTCCTGGCATTCCAAAAGTGCGAGGACTCTATCTATTGATTTGCCAACAGCTTCAAGTGTGTACCTCACTATGGTCTCCTGTGAATGTTGTACCGCTATTTTCAAAGCAGTGTCCAAGCTGAAACCTTCAGACTTCGATTCTGATCCTGCCAGACCGCCAGTTCCAAAATAAGGGTGAGTCGACGAGTTGCTCTTTAAAAGTTCTTAAGAGTCTTGCCGGGGAATGTTCATCAAAAACATTCTTGTAAGGTTTGCTGCACCAAGCTCTCTTTGATTTTGCTTTGGAGAGGGTTAGTGTGGAAGCAGTCTCGCTGAATGACTCTCCGCTTCTTGGGCTGATCGCTGGCCATAGAAACCTTTTCTCAAGTGGTCTCACATTCGGTGAAGCAAACTCCTTACTAGACAAAGAGGTAGCTCTAGGTTTCCTTTTGTCAGTCACTAGTTTCAGTGGCTCCTTAAATCCAATAATGGACCACAGATCAAAGGAAACCCGATATCAGCTTAGGAGCTCCTCACAGTGCAACTGCTTACACAGCTGCCATACTGCCCCCACTGGTGTGTTTGTTAATCTGGTCTACTACAGCAATAATCATTTGCTCAGATTTGCTCCCCCTCTTTGTTCACATCCCTTCAATAAATGTGATTTGTTGGGTTACTTTGAAACTAGCTTGTGTGCATATTATTACTGGGCTTAAAGCATCAGACTTGAAATTGAATGTGTTAAAAATGCATGCTGTTTTGCTAAACTTCTTTTACAGGGGATTGCAGGGCACTCACACCAGGACCAAAGACTCTGCTGGTAAGTGGGACAACTGTGAGCATATTATTAATGCAAGTTGGAAACTGTATGGTAACTGCTGTTAAGGGTAATTGCTTATGCTTGGGTAATTGGTCACTAGGTAGGGATTGTGGGTAGTCATAGCTTCCCAGAGGGCTATAACAGGCTAGTTAGATATCCCCACTACTGTTACTCTGGGTGGAGGCACCACAATATCGAACTCAGGCTCCTCAATCTGTTGTTAGGAAGTCAGGCAGGGATAGTAACCCTAGAGATACTGCTACCTAGGGGTTACATTTGCAAACTATCACATATGATCAGTAAAACATATATACATGGAAAAGTGATTGTTGCAGATTTATGTTTTTTTTTTAATTTTTTATTTTATTTGTTCTAGGATTACAAATACCTTTGAGCCGAGGCTCTTTTACAAAGGTTCCATGTCATTGGTACAATTGAGACAATCATAAGCAAAGATAACAGTTTATAAAATTAAAAAAAAAACATAGTCTTGTAGATGAAAAAAGAACAATAAAGTGAAACTTTGGGGAGGGGAGAGGAGGAGGGTGAAATCAGGGAGACTAAGTAGATGGGAGAAAAGGCGAGGTAGGTGGGGGGGACAGAGGGAGGAGAGGTGGAAGACAAATAAGAATAGAGGTAGTGCAGCCGGGTGGCATTTGTCATGGGCCAGCAGGGGAGGTGAAGATAGGAGGGGGGGGTGCTGGCAAAGTTCAGGAGTAGATGTGGATCCAAAAGGGGCATCTTCAGCTATGGAACCAAAAGACATGTTTAGCCACAACAGTCACAGAGGTTGGAGGCAGTGAGTGTTAGGCGGAGACGAGTCTTAAAAGTGCTGAGCGATAGTGAGGATGAGAAGTCACTGGGAAGACCATTGTACCAACTAGTGGCCCGGTAAGCAAAGGATCTTTGGCCTTGTGTTGTGCGGCAATGCAGAACTTGCAGAAACTGAGGTTTGTTGTTGTTCAAAGGCTCACTCCTTCTCTTGGTGTTCATAGCCCATGGTTGGCAGATGTGCGCTGGAAATCTTTTACTGAGCAGCTCCATCTTATTCAGCAGCAACACTTACCAGTGTACTTCACAGTTCCTGAAATTTCTACATGTATCATTGCTTTCTGAGTCCCACTATAATGATATCTAGAGAAAATACCCAAATGCAAAGACAGTAACTGGTTTGCACTAGCTGGTAAGGAACTCACAGTAATGGGTGACTGCAGGTGTGATTCCAGGTTCAGAAGCAAACCATGAGCTTTAACATTCCACAAAGTGTACATTGGACATTGCACAAAGTATTGTCCCTTATAGACTGTGATTTGAGAAAAGTGTTGGAATCAAAGAAGATATAAGTTTGTGAAAGAGACAGTTGCAATGTAATGGAAAAGGAGGGTTCATTTTAATTATGAATGGCATCATTGATGGTGCATTACAGGTGAAGATAATAGCAACTTATCATCATCCTCAGATTCCAGCATTAATATCTAAGGAGAAATGTTTTTGGGAAAGAAGTATCAGTTTGATGCATAGCACATCACAACATCAATTATAAAGAAGCCCACACCTAACTCCGAATCTTTGACACCTTGGATACAGGGCAGTCTTTATGAATAGGCCAAGTAGGCTGCATCCTAGGGGCACCGGCTGTTTTTGACTGCTTGTTCATTATTTCTGTTGGCACTGCCTGAGTCCACTGTGGGCTGTGAGCCTGGCCTTGTGGCACACTGCACACACATGCTCACACACTCACAGCAGAGGTTTAGCTAGCATGCTAAGTTGGAGTCTGACTCTAACAAAAAACAACAAAGCCCATCCTAACTTCCACTGTGACCCCCATCATTTGGCTCCCCTCCATCCCTTCCCTTCCCATGTCTGCTGAAGAAAATGCTCATGCTGAGTTGTCTCTTGTCTCCCCCCCTTGCAGCAAATGTCCCTGCATCCTAATCCCTTTCCGTCATTCATTGACATAGAGCTGAACCGCTCCAACCAGCGGCAGATTTGGATTTCAAAATCCTACTGGCACCAAATTGTGTAGAGTGATCTGGGAATGCTGGGTGTGCTCATTGTATAAGAAGGCTGTATTTCACAAAACTTTTCTTTCTTTTGGATGGTGGCTTGATGTTGATTTAGTTTGGATAGGCTGTGGCACATCAGCAGTGTTGGAACTCAGAAATCTAACTCTTGGCAGCGACGATCGACTGCAGTGTTTCTGCTCTTTGAGAGCACTGAGCAGAATAAAGAGGTTTGATTTTTTACTGGGCTTTCCCTTACTGTAAGTAAGTGAAAATCTAGAAGAAATTTGAAGAGTTGACCTGCTAAGTTATTAATTCCTTGTATAAATATCCTGGATCAGGCTCAACTAATGAACAAAGTTCAGTTGCCTCTTCCTACCTTGATTTGTACTAACTATCCTTGCAAAAGCCACCCAATGGTCCTTTGTCATTGTGCAGAACTGACTGGGAATCCATTGCTTTTCCATGTATTTCTTCAGTGAGACACAACTATAATAAGTTAGTTTCACTTATTTTCAGCTTTTGTAATCTAACGAAACTGGTCTTTCACTGATTCATGCAACTCAGGGCTGAGACTAACTTAGAAATCATCAGCGAAAATCCCACACCCACCTCCATCTAATAGATGATACCATCCTTTCAAAGTCTCTGCCTGTGCTTCAAGTTTGTTGTCGTTATGTTTTATTCACAGTTTCTGGCTTTGAGTCTGAGTAAGTGGTCATGCCTTGATGGGCTGAAAAAAAGAGAAATAAAGCAGTCTGTATGCAGATTGTACCAGTAGCTTTATGAACAACCTTTGCACACAAGGGAGAGAGAGTGATTAATGAAATATGGAAGAGACTCCTGGCCAATTATTAAATCGGTAAAGAAACCACCAGCACCCCACAGGAATAAAACCAAACTATGTTCTGAGCAAAGAAGACCAGTTGGGCTCCAGCTAGGAGGTAGGCAAAGAACATGGTAATGGCATTTTAATTAGCAGCCAAGATGCCAAATATCCAAAGCCTGCAACACAAAAATACACACGGTACTGGTCCTCTGAGATGGACCTGCAGTAACAAACTTGATCCATAAGCAAAACAAAACTGCACGCCAGCAACTGAAGCTGTGGCCAAAGTGGTGCAGTGAAAAAGGTGGTTTGTTCAGGAGTCATGCAAACAACAAAAGATAGTATTGTACACATCGTTGCCATCCCTGAATTGAGCCATGTTTGTGTGTGTGGGTGGAGGCGCATGAGGTTTCCAGCCTATGGGTGCTATCTAAGTTAATGCGGCCCTGCTTGATATGTTTCATCCTAAATCATGTGTGGTGGTCTGACTCCACATGTTCAGGCAATGCAGTACTGCTAAGGAAGAAGTGGATCTCTGTCTTGAGTATACTACTAACTTCCATGTACTATCGGATTAGTTATGTGAAAATCTGATCATGTACCACTTACCAGAGAGGATACAAATCAAATCGCAAGGCTAAAAAAGGGTGCTGAGAGGTATTGTGGGTATTAGGCTGTTGAAGGACATACATAAGATCACTGAGTTCTTATATATAGGAAATTTGGAGGTATTTTATTAGTTTCTAAATAAATACTTCTTCAAGAGACATTTTTCATGCATGGGAATGCAATGCCAAAATCAATGGGAATTGCTGGATTACAGTGAGATCTGTGATTTGAATCAGGCAGTTGTCAAAAGTGGAACATTCAAGAGAGAACCATCCAATCATTTTGTCTTCTTAAAACACAGTAAGAAATGAGCCACTAAACCACTAGCTGAGAATAAAACCTATGGACATGTCATCGATATGTTGCAGATGCCGATGGATTCTAAAGTAGAAATCTTCAAGACTTCTTCTTGCTACATGATCCCCAAATATCAAGAAACATTGCATCGGAAGAACAACCAGATAAAGAAGAGTTATTATCAATGTAACCCCTCACCCCTGTCTTTTTTGCAAATGACAGGTGGTATGCTGTTGAAGCTGATAGCAGTACCAGGTGGGGACTGGGTTCGGGGAGGACTAGGTTACTCAGCACAAGGGGCCTAAGTTTGGCTACTCCGCACAGGGGCACCCAAGTAAATCTGAACACAGGAAGCAATAACTGTAATGTCCAATACCAGGAATGGGATTCTAAAGGGTGGCTTTTATTCACGTCCAAAACTGAACAAACAAAGCATAGATGGACCCCCACGGGGCTCCATTCCTGGTAATGCAGATAAGAGATACAGAACACTTCTTCACTATTTCAGCCCTCAGGCTCTGAACCCACCAGGCACACAGCCCGGACTTGCACGCTGCTTTGGGTACACAGCCCGACTTGTACACTATTTGGGTTTTTCCCGGCCCGGCTCCCCTGCCAGCCTCTCGATCCCGGTCCATATGGCAGTGAACCAAAAATTCGGTTGGTGGCTCCCCAAACCACCTTAGATCCTTCAACTCCTTAACGGAAATTTCCTTCCAATACCACATCTGGGTACTTCCCTCATCACTGGCCAAGTGCATGAGGCAAAGTAGAAATCCACAGAGCAAATCCGTAGAGGTGGACCTGGTTACTAAAGGTGGGGGGTCTCCCACCTCCAGCTCCCACAATCCATACCCAGCCATTTCTCTGGACATTAAACAACTCTTGTGAAAGCTTGGCAATGTAGATTAAAGGGTAGACATATAGCACATCTCCTCTACATGTCTTGACTTTCCCCTTGTGCTGGACTTGAACATACTTTTACTTTGGCTAAGCCTATTCCTCTAGGCCTCCCACTAATTCAGCAGTCCAATCCCCACTTTAACACAGTTCAGGTGAAACATAGGCCCTTTGACAGGAGCAGAACTCACCCTTTGGTTGCAGGTGCCCCACAGGCGAATCTTGACAGCTTCTGGTACCCAACACACTTGGAAAAAACAAGGCAGCTTCTTCTCTAGCAGTAGCCAGGGGGTTGCCCCTGGAATAGCAGGCAAATCTTCCACTCCCATCCCCTCAGGGATGGGGCACAGAGACCAGTAACAGCGGTCTCCACCACTTCAAGAACAGCTTACTGTGTTTCTCTTTAGGCAGAAACACACACCTTTCCCTAAAAGTAGCTCTATATCAGAGCTTAGGCTCCAAGAGCCTGTGCACAGACAGCTGTGCTCCTCTCTTCTTGACTGCTCACACACAACTGTTCTCCACTGTTCAAAAACTCCCAACATTCTAATCTAACTCCCTTCTGCAGATTCCAATGTGGCTCATGCAGCTGCGATAGTTCTATGGTGATGTCATCCCTCAGTCTCAGCTGAGACTGAGAACAGAGTGAGACAGTGTGAAATCCATTTAACTGGAGTTTCACAAGCTGCCTTCCCTGTCTACCACTAGGTCTTACTGGGATTCTAGTAACCCCGGGTAACAGGGGGGTTACACTAAGACACTACACTCAATTTAAACATCATTAGACATCAAGATGTGTCATACATGTCGACTGTCCATTAACCTTGACATTCATTAGCAGGTATACTCAGAACATTGTGATTTGTGCTGTCACCATAATGTGCACATTACTAGTACATGTATTAATTGTCCTTCATCAATACTGTGATTATACAATTTCAACTGTTGTCTCTATGTGGACATCTTGACATTACGGAGATACAGTGTTCCTCAGTAAGGACTGAGATAGTGACTGTCTTTATTTACTTCAAGATTCGGACATTACCTTTGAGCAAAAGCTCTTTTACAAAGGTTCCACATCAGGTACAACAAAGTGTGAACAAATGAGAACAAGGAAACAAATGAGGGTGAAGCCCCACTGTAAGCAAATTACAAGGGTGAAACATTACTAACAGAGACATAAGCTATTTAGTAAGTGCAAAGAAACATGACAAGGCCAAACATTGTCAGCTTCACAGGTATAATTTACAACAGCCAAAGGCTAGGCACAAAGGTATAATTGTTAAGGGCCATTGCAATGCGTGCAGGTGCAGTATTGGAGGCAGCCTCATACACAAGTCCATAGTTGATAACTGACAAAACTGAGGAAGAGACCGAGAGACGAAGGGCTAATGGTGTGAGGTATTGCCTGTGCCTATAGAGCACAGCGAGCTTTGCATTTACTGCTTTTACCACATAGTCAATGTGCTGCATGAAGGAGAGGGTGTTGTCGATAATAACCCCTAGGTACTTAAAACAGTGTACTTGCTCCAGTAGGGCAACCTTGCTATTGGTGATAGTAAGGGCAGGGAGGATTGTTTTGTGCTGGGGACAAGAGGTGACATCGTCTTTGTCTTTTTGTGATTTAGGAGCAGCTTTTTTTACAGAACCAATCCTCCAGCCCATTGAACGAGCAGGGCCATATGCTGCTTGTTGCTGTTGCACAGAACAACAGTGTCATCTGCATACAGGATGATCTTGCTCTCACAAGCTTCAGTGAGTCTATTTATAAACAGACTAAATAGGAGCAGCCCCAGATTTGACCCTTGCAGGACCCTTAGTGTAATCTCCTTTGAGGGAGATATGGCTGTCCCAATTTTGACACTTTGTTTTCTGTGAGATAAGTAGTCTTGGAACCAGTAGACCACTTCAGGTGAGAGCGCCAGGTTTAATAGGTCAGTAAGAAGGATGTGGTAATTGACAGTGTCAAATGCTTTAGTGAGATCTATGAATGTAGATCCCACTAAATGGCCACCATCCATGGTCTTGTGCAAATAGTCGGGGAACTCCACCAGGGCAGCAGCCATGCTGTGGTTCCTACAGAATCCATGCTGTTGCGGGCATTGGAGTCCATACTTATGGAGGTACTCAGTAACCTGGTCCACCACAATCCTCTCTAGGGCTTTAGAGAGAGGAGAGAGGATGGAGATCAGCCTATAGTTGACAGTGTTGAACCGATTCCTGCTTTTTAAAATGGGTTACCAGGGTTAGCTTCCAGGTCGAAAGGAACTTTGTCTGGGCAAAGGATTTATTAAAGAGCCTGGTAATTGGTCTCAGTAGCTCTTGAAGTGCTACTGCCACAAGCTTCATGTCTAAACCATCGCTAACTTGCCTTGTATTCCCGAGCACCTTATGTACATAGGTTCTTCCTTCACTAATTGTGGCCTGTTTAAAATAGAATTTTGGATGGGAGGGGTTATGTTGTTCTCATGGATGGGGAGGTTCTGGGCTGTTTAAATAGTCTGGTGGCAGGACAGCACTAAGATCAGAGAATGACAGGTTAAAGGACTCAGCTATGATGTGCAGGTCAGTGGTAGGAGTCCCATTATTGGTGAGCATTGTGGGATGTCTCCTGTTTTCCTTTCCACGTAAGTCTTTGGTGTTGTCCCAGACGTGTCTACCATCCTCCCAACTGCTGTTTAGCTTCTCTTAGTAATGTGCTGCCTTGGCTTGCCGAATGAGCAGGGTGCACTTGTTTCTTGCTGACTAGTAATTTTGCCAATCAGTGGGGTTGTCAGAATTTCTAGCCAGACACCAGAGGTCATCTCACTCCCTGATACAGTTGAATAGGTCACAGGAGACCCAGCCATTGGAGGCTGCCCTTATCCTTTTCTTTCTTAGTGGTGCAAAGGTATCACAAATACCACTGAAGGTGTCTACAAAGAATTTCAGGGCCTGGTTGATGTCATCAGTGGTGTCAATTGGAGACCAGTTTGTTTTGGCCAGGGCAGCTTTAAAGGCCTGGGTTGCCTGGCGCTTGAGAACACTGTTATGTATAGTGATGGAAGGTTCTAGTTTTTCTTCTGTCACCCAGGTGCAACCCACAGATGGATGATCACTGAGGCAGTCAGGGAGAACCATGGCATTTTTCATCTTATTAGGACTGCTGGAAAGAATCTAATCTAGGAAGGTTCCCTTACCCATGTTCCAGGCTAGCCTGGTGTGTTCAGAGATCATTTGGGTGAGATAATAGCTAATGACCTGATCTTTAAGATGGTCAGTGTCTTTGCTGATCCAGTTTAGATTAAAATCCCCAGTAATGATGACCTCAGAGTTGTCCTTCACCATGGAGATGGTTTCCAGGGCAGGGCTGAGCCCTGATTTGGCTTTTTCTGGTAGCAGGTAGACAGAGAAGACAGTGAGAGCCTTACTCTGTCTGCCCAGGAGAAGCTTAGTAGCTAGCATTTCGTAATCACTGGTGCCATCAGGAATAGGCAGCCTACTCCCTTTTAGCTCATCCTTTTACATAGATGAGACAGCCTCCACCTCATTTATCCAGCCTGTTGAGCCAAAAGGTTTCAAAGCCTGTTAAGGAAATGAATTTATCCTGAATCTTGGGTTTGAGCCAGGTTTCCGTCAGGCAGATGATATCTGGGTTGTCCAGTCGAGACCATTCCTGCAGCTGTGCCATCTGGGGAAGCAGGCCACAGATATTCATAGCCACAATTTTCTACCCATGGCTATCCTTCTCCCTGGACTGGTTGTCACAAATTGGCCCCAGGTTAGGATGGACGTCCCCAGCCTGGAGCAACAGCCAAGGATGGCTAAACATGTCAGGGAATGTAATGTCATTTTTAATTTTCTCCTTTTGTTATTTGAGTAGGCCCTTGTGTAGGATGGATTAACCCTTGTGGGGTGGCATGACAGTTGAGCCAGAATTAGGGTACCACTACTGAGACGAAAGAGTAGCTCATGGGTGTGAAGGTGTGTCAGGTGGAGTTTAAAATGAGCAGTTGTGGAGGTGCCATGATTTAACCCTAATGTGCTGGGGTAGTGGCCCTGTATCCTGCTTCCACAGTGGAAACTTGGTGCAGAAAAAAAAACAATCTGAGGGAGTATTGCTAACAGAAGGAAACCAGTGCACTGTGGTGCCCGAGTCCATAGTTCAGTTTTCTGTACAAGGAGGTCACTTGTCAAATAGCAGGTGGCACGCAGGTACGGCAGAGCGATGAGCCAAGCTACCTAAGGTTAGTTCTAATAAGGACAAGTGTCTCTCAGCTTTTTTTTTTTTATTTAGTTGTTTAACCAGGTATAGCCCACTAAGCTGAAAGCTTTTTTACAGGAGCGACCTGGGAGCACAAGGAGGTTAAGTGACTTGCTCAGGGTCACACAGTATGCAAGTGGAAGCTGTGGGATTCAAACCCAGGTCTGGTCTGCTGGATGTCGCCAGATTTGCAGCTCAGAGCCTTAGACCACTGCGCTATACTGCCTCCTAGCTTTAGTGGTAATTTCCTGGGTGAAGGTGTGTTGTCACTATCTCTCTGTGGGGAAATGTAAGGTAGGGTCTCTCTAGTGATAGAAGTACATAATCTGCTAATGGAGAAATTTTTTTTTTAGCAGAAAACAGTAATTTCAAGTATGAACAAGCATTTGTCAAAGCCGAATGTTTGCTTGCTGGCATTGGTGTTGGTAGTGCAGGAGTTACAGAGCTGCATAATAAGAATGGCAGTGAGGTATTAAACTGAAGCCAACCCCACCACCACCCTGAAGATACTGACAGGCATTGGGGTGTGCTTTTGGGTCATCAGGCATAACGGCCATGTCATTTCACCACACCCTACCCTGCAGACACCAGTCTCCAGCCTTTCAGCCCCTGCTGCTACCACCTCCGTCATCAATACCCCGGACAGTCCTGCAACTCCGAATTTTCATCCAGGACTTGTCTCTGTCTGCATTCCTCCTCACTACTTGCCTCTACTGCATTCGGATCCACTCCAAATTCCTTCCCTGCCACCCAGCTTCAGCCTTCCATCTATTGTACCAGCTCCCTTGTATTTTAATGGACCCCCTTGGTATCTTAGTGTTCTCCTCCTGGGCCTTCCATCGTCCTCCTCTTCAGTATACGAACATATAAAATTGTCAGCAGATACAAGCCATGTGGTCTATCAAGTCTGCTCGAGTTTGCAGCTAGCAATCCTTTATATTGCAACTGCCCCTCCCTCCCTCTGTCATGGTGACTCTCCTCTCACTTTGTCCCATCCCCTTTTAAAACTGCCCACCGGCTTACAGGACACCACCTCTTTGGGCAGCTCATTCCACATAGACACCATCTTTCTGTGAAAAAGTGCCTCCTCATTTCACTCCTGAATCTTCCTCTCTCCAATCTCAGACAATGCCCCCTCATGTCCCTCCTCCCTCTCAACTTAAAAATTCCCTCTGTACCAGTCTTGTTTATACACTTCATATATTTAAAGGCCTCAATCATATCTCCCCTATCCCTCCTCTGTTCCAGGGAGTACATGTTAAGCTCCCTCAGCCTCTCCTCATAGGGCTTGTCTTCCAATCCCAAGATCATCCTTGTTGCTCTGCACTGAACCACCTCCAGCAATCTAACATCTTTCTTCAAGTATGGGCACCAATACTGCAAGCAGTATTCACCAACGATCTGTAGAGAGGCAGGATCACCTCCACCCCCTGGAGGTGATTCCTCTAGCAATACACCCGAGCATCTTGTCGAACTTAGCAGCTGCTTTCCTGCACTGTGCTGAGTGGTTCATTTGCCCCATGATTATCACCCCAAGATGTTCTCCTCCTCTGTAGCAGCTATCTGCACCCCTCACAACTGATAACACCTGCATGGATTCCTTGTTCCCAAATGCAAGACTTTGCACTTCTCAGCAATGAACTCCAGTTGCCATGTCTCTGACCAGTCCTTAAGTTTTGTCAGATCATCCTGGGGCCCCTGTCACCTCACTGTGTCATATACCACTGCACCGATCTTGGTGTCATCCACAAAAAGACTAATCTCGTTCTTAATGCCATGTGAGATGTTGACCATGAAAATGCCAAACAACACCTGGCCCAGTACTGAGTCCTGCGGCACCCCGCATGTTTCTAGCCCTTGGAGCTGAGAGTTCCTCTCCCACCACTACTCTCTATTGTCTCCCTTTCAGCCAGTTCTTGATCCAGTTCACCATCTTGGTCCCTGTCCCCTGGTCTTTGCAGATCCTTCTCTCTCTCTAATGTACCTGAAGAAGTCCTTTTCCCCATCCTTCATGCCCTATGCCAGCCTAAGCTCTCTGAAAGTCATAGCTGCCCTGACCGCTCTAGTCACCTCTCCATAGTGCCTCCGTTCTATCCTCCTCCCCTTCCTCCCTGGCACACTTTATCCCCTCCCTCACATAGACCACCATCCCACCCCATTTCCCTTTTTTCCTATCCTTGCAGTATATTCTGTACCCCGGGATCACCAGGTCCCAGTCCTGGTACTGGGTGGCCCATGTTTGGGTGATGGCAGCTATATCCACCTCCCCCCTGCCATGATAGCCTGCAACTCAGCCATTTTGTTTTCCAGGCTCTTTGCATTCAAAGAGACTACCCTCCAATATGTGCCCTTTCCACCCTTTCCCCTTTGAACACTATCGTTATCAACACTGTATGTACCCTCCCTTATTCCATCCCTACTTGCATGGGAGGGAACCCATTTGGCTCCCCTACCTGGAAACCTTGTTTGAATTCCACCCAACTGTCTTCCCACCCCACACCTAGTTTAAATCCCCTCTGGTTGCTACATACTCCCACAGTCTCCGTTTTAATACTACCAAGCCCTCCTTTCTCAAGTGTAACCTGTCCCAGGCTTACAAGGTGCTGCTGTTCCAAGTTCTACCCTATCCCCCCACCAGCCCATACCCTGTGGTCTGACACCAGTCTCCCAGCCAAGTGTTGAACTCCTCTATTCTCACTTTCTTCTCAGCATTTGCCTTGGGTACTGGGAGTACTTCTGAGAATGGCACCAAGCTCCCTGCTTCCTCACACAACTTCCCCAGCTCCAACAATCTCCCCTGTACCTCCTTGACTATGTTTCCATCCAGATCATTCATGCTCAAGTGCACCATGATATGAGGTCCCCCCCCTCCATTGAGCAGTTAAAAATAAACTGTCCCCTCCTACCTGCTGTCATTCCTGGTATGTCCTCCACCCCTATGTAACTATGCCATTCCCCTTTACTCCCCCATCTCACCCCTTTTGGTTTTGAGTCTCCCAGCACTGACCCCACCCACTTTTCTGTGTTGCAGCCCCTGCCTAATCCCATTTTCCTGGCTCCTGTTCTGAATCTTTACCCTATCCTGCATATCCCCGACTCCCCCTGCCCCACCTGCCTCCTCCCCAGCCACTACCCTCATCCCTCATTCTGTCCCCCTTAGCTGACCCATCTTCCACTCCCCCTAATGCGCTCACTGTTTGAGCCCCCTCATTCACATCACCACTTAACCCTTGCTTCCCTCTCCACTGCTTTATTTCCTCCACCTGCCCTCCCCATTTCCCTCTTTCCATTACCCATAATATCCCTGTCCCCTCCATCCACCATACTGCAGCCCTCTGGGATGACAGTACCCCCCATTCTTCCTGCCCCATCCATGAGTTCCTCTCCCTCTTTATCCTCCACTGTAGCCAGCACTGAGAACCTATAGTTTGACTCTCATACACTGCCCTGAGCCACCCCTGGCAAACTGTTCCAAGACTTCCATTTACTGCTGGCTCTTGGACCATTACTACCCCTATTTCTGATCTTCTTCCAGCTCCCTGGTTCTGTATCACTATTTTCCTGAGGAAGTGGTAATATTGGTCCATTCTCCCCACCCCGTTCTTACCCCTCAGTCTGGGATATCTGCCAACCTCTGGGGTACTCCTGTGTGCCACAGGTCCTGGATGGTTGACCCACACTGCCCCATCCCATTCATATCTCTGTCCTCCATCAACTAATCTCATCCCTAAGCTGCTCAAACTGCCTACACACCAAGCATCCCCCACTCTCCATGACACCTTCAAAAAGGTAGCGGTCCCACAGCTGTTACCGCATACCACCCTCCCCTTATCTCTATCAGCTGTCTGACTCACCCCTGGACCCCTAGCTGTAGTCGGTCTGCCCCATCCCCTAGGCTCTTCACATATTCTAGGTTTATGCATGACTTTTGTGCAACCCCTGTCTTCCTCACTAATCCTTATCTCTATCCAATGTAATAGATTTTTTTGTCCCCTCTGGATCTCAGGGATGATTAGGACATGTTACTGGGTGCACCTGATTGTGCTATCCACCAGTCCCAATGCAGCACCAACCAATAAATGTGGATGAGCTCAGAGTGGGAGGAATGGGGGAGGGTGGGTTGGACCTATCCCAACTCCCATGAGAGTCAGTCAGCCTCTTGCAGAAAAGTGCACCTCAGCCCCTTCCCTCGGGCAGGAACAAACACGTCCCTGTAGTTCATCCTCCTTTAGGCTCCAGATCCAAACTGACTCAGTCAGTTAAAATGACTCTGACAAGTTTTCCCTCCCCAGTCTTCCTCCCACAAGGCTAAATCTGTGTGCAGTTTCTTAAGCACTCCCTCAGCACATAATTGCACTCTCAATAACTGCTCAAATCCTAAACAGCACTGATTAAACTAACTTGCACATATCACCCTCTTAGTACAAGCTATTCCAACAATAAAATCAAACAGGAAGAACAAATACTTCCCTGTAGTTCATCCTCCTTCAAACATCAGGAACAAACACCTCACTGTAGTTCATCCTCCTTCAGACTCCAGATCCAAACTCTGCCTTGAAGGATCCTGCAAGCATTCATCTGTCTTGCTCTGTTTTTGACTGGATTTCTCCTAGGTCCTATTTAGTGCCTGCCATCCTTCTCATTGAATTTGGTTGTCTCAGTCTCACTCCTAGGATGTTGACTGACCGGATGTGCCTCCTCATCAGCTCAATGACTCCATGCTTCTCCTTCAGTTCTGGCATTGTTTACCTTCGATGATAGTTCTGCACTCTATGATCTTCTCCCTGCTGCTACTACACTTCTTGGAAGCTTAGGCCCTGACTCCCGGCCATCGACACCAGTTTTCACGAACACCATTGGGCTGTTTCTTGCTGCTCCATCGCTCCAGCATATCTATGGTGTGTTTTGGATGGACCACTGCTATGTTGGGGAGCTTCCATATTGCTGCTCTAGTGACCAAGGGTTTCAGCACGTTTGCTTCCATGTCTTTTCTTTTGGGCATTTCTCCCCATTTGCTGCTGTCCAGCATTTGGTCACCCATTTGATTTCTTCTCCTGGCCATTTCACTGTATACTCCTAACATGGCTGGCACTATTGCTGCTCACCAGTGCTCCAAAGATTATCAATTCTTCTCACTGAGGAAAAAAACCTGGTTCAGTGATATCCCTCAAACTACATGGTGTATTTGGACTCTGTCAGTAACGAAGCACTGATACCTTCCGATAATCTCCACAGGATCATTTCTCAGCATCCTGTTGGATTTGGATTACATAGAAGCTTTTACCTCCTGATCAACTCCACAGAATCATTCCTCTGCATCCTATTGGTTCTGAACCATATAGAAGATCTAGACAAGCAGAGGTGGAGATACAGATGCATGCTACTGTGGTGAAGAGAAGCACAGAGGCAGGATCAATTACAAGCTTAAAATATTTTATAAAAGGTATGCCACTGAAGGATAATTGATCTTACCAGACTTTCTTGTGCTGGGTCCTGCCAGACGTGCTGTTCCTAGGTGTTCTCTTTTCCCCACAGAAAGAAAGCCGATGGTGAGGCTAGACAGCGGAGAGAAGGAGAGGCCCTTCGGGAAGGTCTAAAAACCTTAAAGCAGTCATTTAGAAAAATAAGCCTGTGGCAGTGATTGGAAATCTGATGAGATTATAAGATAAAGGGAAGAAGAGAGAATTAACAATAAAAAGACCCTTGCGCTGTAAAAGACATATACAAGGGGAAGTATTCTTTTGATTTTGTGCTGGAGTACTTCGTTGTCTATAAACTCCATATTTATTGTGGGGTCAGTTTTTAAGGTCCTTGGCTGCACTATCAGATGTTTTTCTACCTAACTTGTGTATTTATTCAAATAAGTTTTTAACATAGTAAAGATATATATTTTGGGGATTGTCGTGTGCCTAGGCAGTTGTATCTCCTAATTGGTCCCTGAGGTCACATGTGCAAAAACATCTTAAGTGAAGGTGTGGCATGCAGAAAGCTGAAACGCCATTCCAGCTTGGGGAAACAAGCAACCGAGAAGGGAAGGGAAGTGAGCAGCTGGCAGAGATAAAATTTAACTTTAGTGTTGGCTAATTATACAACTAGTTTTCCCAAAGTTATTTGGAGCTGCTCTCTTGAGCACGTAGCATTCCACGTAGCATCCCATGTAGTATTTCGGCTATTTAAAACTGAGAGGCAAGGATTCTCTCTGTAGCTAAGTAGTAGCTAAGTAGAAGAACTCTAAGATGCCGATAGATGGATCTGTGGGAGTAGAGGACGCTTCTTATAGCATGGCAATTACACACCTATGATTGTAGCTGTTTATATTTTTCAAAGAATGTTGATGTAATTTATTTTATAATGTGATAAATGTTTCATTTATATATCGGTATCTGTATACTGATTTTATTGGAGTGCTTATGAGTTCCTATTTCAGTTCAGTGCCACTTCAGAGAGTTATTTATTTTTTATGTTGATTGCGTGCAGTGCAAGAAACATATTGGGACAGCTTTCTAAGAAGCAGGCTGTGGAGGTGCAGCACTGTTGTGGCCAATGCCCCCACAGCCTACAAAGGCTTGTCCCACTTCCCCCAATGCCGTGTCATGCTGCTGCTGACACAAGTTTGGAACCTTGACACCAAACTTGTGCCAATTTCACTGCTGCAATCAGGGGCCACCTCATCACTGCAGCGTCAGCCATCCGCTGAAATGAGGGAGCGACCCATCATTGCAGGACAGGATCTAGAAACCCTGATATTGTTTGTGAACACGGCGGCAGCTTGCTGCCATGTTCACAAACAATTTAACCCCCCCACCATGTTTATTTGCTAATGGGGGCCCCAATCCCCATCAGCTTCAGTGCCCCCGTGTTTCTGTTGCCGATGGAGAGTCCACTCCCCGTCGGCATTATGTAAATGCCCCTCCTCGTATATTCCCCATCGGCATGGCACAATGTAGCAAGCCCCCTTCTTGTGTGCTGACGAGGGTGCCCAATCCTCATCGGCTACAGCAGCCCCCAAATAAAGCAAAGACTCCGTTGCCTGTGAAATAAAAACTGTCCCTGGCGTCTTTTTGTTTTTAACCCTGTAAAAGCAAACTGTCCCTCTAGTCTCCCTGCCCCCTCCCGCAACTCGCGCCCACCCACTACACACCCTGCCTCCCCATACCCCCCACACCCCATACTTACCTCCGGAGTCTGGCGCGATGATCTTCGGTGGACCAGGAACACGCCTGCACTCTTCAAAGCTGACCACGAACTGAGGAAATGCCGGTAAACTGTATAATGGAATAAATAGGATTTTTTCAACTTTAATGCATATCTCAGCAATTTTTTGGACTTTTGGCACCAAATTTTCAACATAGGCATTTTGGGACCCCTCCTCATGAATTCTTAAACTGTCATGGCATTAATCGGCCCCGAAAGGTGATTTCGCGGTC
The DNA here is from genome assembly GCA_016271365.2 of Neoceratodus forsteri. Taxonomy (NCBI): domain Eukaryota; kingdom Metazoa; phylum Chordata; order Ceratodontiformes; family Ceratodontidae; genus Neoceratodus; species Neoceratodus forsteri. The sequence continues at coordinate 131,577,893 of JADMNL010000033.1, forward strand.
ACTGCACAGAATTACCTAAATGACAGTGCCAGTGTTCATGAGGTGGGCTCTCAAAAAGTCTATGTTACAAATTTGGTGGAAAAAATCCAAAAAAATGACTGTTTTACAAGTGTGCACTGCGCAGTTGCTACGCACGCTTGAAACTTCTTGAATTTGCAATATTTTCAAGCCAGATTTTCAACATTGGCATTTTTTCACACCTCCTTGTGAACAGTACAGCTGTCATTATTCACATCCTGGTGGAAATGTGGTTTCACACTTCCAGCACAGAATAGCATGGTCACTTTGGGAAATCAGTGTTCAGGACAGATTATGAAAATAACAGTGACACTGTTCATGAGTAGAGGTCCTAAAATGCCTATGTTGAAAATTTGGTAGCGATACTCCATAAAATGACTGTGTTACGAGAGTGTGTTGCGCAGTTTGCAGGCACACTCGTAACTTCGTGAATTTATAATATTTTCACTCCAGATTTTCAACATGGCCATTTTCCCACACCTACTTATGAACAGTACAGCTGTCATTTTTCCCATCCTGGCCAAAATGTGTTTTCGCACTTCTGGCACAGAATAGTGTGGTCTCAGTGGAAATCAATGTCCGGGACAGATTAATAAAATGACAGTGATACTGTTCATGAGCAGAGGTCCTAAAATGCCTATATTGAAAATGTGGTGATGATAGCCATCAAATGACTGTGTTACAAGTGTGCATTGCACACTTTCCACACACCCTGTAACTTTGCAGATTTGTAATATCGCATGCCAGATTTTCAACAATGGCATTTTCTCACCTCCTTATGAGCAGTACAGCTGTCATTTTCACATCCTGACTGAAATGTGGTTTCACAGTTACAGCACAGAATAACGCAATCGCTGTGGGAAATCAGTGTTGGACAGATGAAAAAAATATTCATGTTAGTAATTATGTTTCTTCTAGTGAAGTCTTGCTGTATTCTGACAAATGCAGTTAGGTCCTGCCTTTCAACTGCCCCAGAGAACATATTGTTAACTTTTCTATGCATGGCATAGAATGTTCATCTCGAGCTCGGTTGAAGTCTCTGCCTGTTGTTATTCGAACTGCAACTGTCAGATCTTTACGAACAAAATCTCACTAGGTGTTCTGTGTGGAAACTGTAAAATTTTTAACTAGCCAACTGGCAGAACATAATGTTTTTGGTTCTCAAAGGAAGACTCAAGTCAGGAAACCCAAAAACAAAAACCAATCAAATGAATAACATTCCACACAAAGTAAAAAAGAGGGTGTAAAGGGGGGGCACCTCTAAGGTGCTAACACTGCACCTGCCCACCCACATCCCAAAAATCCAGGTTCTGAGAGGGGATGCAGGTGGGGAGGTCAGAATACAGCAAGACTCCACTAAAAGAAACATAACGACTAAGGTGAGTAATTTGTTTTTCAAACAACATGAAGTCTTGCTGTATTCTGACAAATGCAGGCTACCAAGCAGTACCTCCATGGAGGAGGGACAGAACCTACTTTGGAAACAGGCTCTGAAGTACTGCTGTGCCAAACTGAGCATCACTCCTAGCCTGGATATCCAGAGAGTAATGCTGGGTAAAAGTATGGACTGTTTTCAGGGTGGCTGCTTGACAAATTTCTAAGAGAGGGATATCCCTGGCAGCAGCCAGGGAAGCAGCTGTACCTCTTGTGGAATGAGCCCTCAGGCCTGAGGGTGGAGTTCTACCCAGTTTTTCATAGCAGAATTGTATACAAGAAACAATCCACCTGGCAATAGATCTCTTAGTGGCAGGTTTACCCTTCCCAACTTCTCCATAAGTGAGGAACAACTGGAGGGATTCAAACCTGTGACCCTTGGTACGCTTTATGTAGTAGCTAAGGGCTCTTTTAACATCCAAACTGTGTAGCCTCCTCTCTCCCGAGGAAGAATGATCAGTGAAGAAAACAGGGAAAGATATAGACTGATTGAGGTGGAAATCTGAAACCACTTCAGGCAAGACCTTTCTGTTAGTTCTAAGGACCACTTTATCTCTGTGAAAAGAGATGAAATCAGATTCCACTGACAAGGCTTGCAATTCACTGATACATCTAGCAGAAGTAATGGCTACCAAAAACACAGTTTTCCAAGTCAAGTACTTAAGCTCTGCTGAGGACAAAGGCTCAAAAGGGGGTTGCATAAGCTGAGCAATGCAAACATTAAGATCCCAAGCAGAAGCAGGATCCCTAAAGGGAGATTGTGTGAAGCAATCCCTTGAAAAACTTACAGAATACAGGATGGGATGACAGAGAAGAAGACTTGCCTACAGACAGGAAAGCAGAAACAGCTGCCAAGTGTACCTTGAAAGCATCTGGTCTGAGACCTAGGCCATTAAGATGGACCACATAATCCAGAACCGTAGGCAATTCAGCAGAGTCTGGAGAAATATTTTTCTTAGAACTCCAAATGCAGAATCTTTTCCATTTGGAGTTGTATGACTTTCTGGTGGAAGGTTTTCGAGAAGCCTTAAGGATATCCAGAACCCCTTGGGAAAGATGCAGATCTGCAAACTCTAACTCTTCAAGAGCTTAGCCTTGAGATTGAGAGACTGACGATTCGGGAATCAAATCCTCCCCTGAGAGGATGTTAACAGGTTGTAATTCCTGGGAAGAGACAGGGGAAGATGGATTGTTAGGAACAGCAACAAGGGATACTGTGGCTGCCTGGCCCAGTCTGGAGCAATCAGAATCACTTTGCATGGTAGTGACCTTATCTTGCCAAACACTTTGAACAGGAGAGGGAAAGGGGAAAAGCATACAGAAATTTCCCTTCCCAGTTCAAGATCAGAGCATCCAGGGGGACTGAGCCCAAGACTGGGGGGCTGCAACAAAAAAGAGGAAATTGGTGACTGTCTGGGGCTGCAAAAAGATCTATCTCTGGAGCGCCCCATCTTGAGAAAATCACTTTCAACACCAGAGGATCTAGGGCCCATTCATGATGGCCCTGGGATATTCTGCTCAGTGCATCTGCTAGGACATTGTCTTTCCCTGGGAGGTGAACTGCTATCAGAGAGGTTTTCAGGGAATAGGCCAGGGACCGCAACTTCATCACTTCTGTGCACAAGGCCATAGACTGAGTGCCTCCTTGCTTGTTAATGTCCCACATGGTGGTGGTGTTGTCTGTTCTGACCTGAATCATCTTGTTCTGTACAGATTTGGAAAAAACTTGCAGTGCCAGAAACACTGCTCTGAGTTCCAAGAGATTGATGTGAAGCAGAGATTCCTGAGGTGACCACAGTCCCTGGGTGGTAAGTTCCCCCAAATGGGCTCCCCAGCCCAGCAGGGAAGCATCTGTGGTGAGGACCACTTAATGAGACTGAGTGACAAATGGAACCCCTTGCCTCAAATTGTCCTGATCCTGCCACCATTGCAGGGCTTGGATCAGAGTTTGAGTCACTGGAATTAGTTTGGTAAAGGAACTTTCTGTGGGACCAAAACTATTAAGTGGAACTGAATGTCCCTCATTTGAATCTTGCGCCTGGACCACTGCTGTAGAAGCTGCCATGTGGCCCAGTAGCTGAAGGAAATGCCTTGCTGGTCGAGACACCTGAAGGCTGAATGAAGAGGCAAGTTCCATGAGGGTCCTGCCCTTTCCAGGGAAGGAAGGCTCTTTGCTTTTACCATATCCAGCTCTGCCCCTATGAAGGTGAGGAGCTACACTGGTTCGAGAACTGACTTTGGTAGGTTGGGAGAAATCCTAAAGAAGTGAGCACTTGCTGGGTCACTTGCAGGTGTGACTTGACAAGGTCTGGAGACTGGCCTACTATGAGCCAGTCATCCAAGAATGGAAAAATGGAAATCTTTTGTCTTCTTAGGAAGGCAACTACCACCAGGCACTTTGTGAAGACCCTTGGGGCTGATGTTAGGCCAAAGGGCATTGCTCTGAACTGATAGTGGCCTGAGGACAATTTGAACCTGAGGTACTTTCTGTGGGAGCACCTGATGGGAATGTGAAAGTAGGCATCTTTGAGGTTCAGGGAGGCTAGCCAGTCCCCTGACCTTAGAGAGGGAAGGATAATTCTCAGAGTTACATTTTGAACTTTGGCTTTAAAAGATGTTTGTTCAGGTATCTTAGGTCCAGGATGGGTCCCACTCTCCTGTCTTTTTGGGGGTTAGGAAGTACCTGGAATACAATCCTTTGCCCCAGTGTAGGGTAGGTACTCTCTCTATAGGTCTGAAAGCTAGGAGAGAAGAAACTTCTGCCTCAAGGGCAAGGGTTTCTGAGAGATTTGCAGGCGGAAAAGATCTGGCTCTCAACTTGGAAAAGTTTTTGAAGCTGAGAACCAGACCCTGGCTTGCTACTTCCAGGACCCACTTGTCTGATGTAAGAGACATCCAGTCCTGGACAAAGTAAGCCAGCCTGCCCCCTACTGGGATAGGAGAATTGACCCGGGCAGACCCATCAGGGTGTCTGCTTGGCAGGGGCTTTAGGCTGAGGGGTGGATGCAGGCCTGCTCCTCCCCTTTCTGCCTCCCCCCCCGAAGAACCCCTCTGTGAAAAAGAAGAAGAGGCCTGTGCTTCGTAAAAAGGCCTTTGGAAAGGCCTGCCCCTGCCCCTGGACTGCTGCCTTTGAGGTGTTGCTTGCCTTTCCTGCAGGTAATTGCTGAGGCTGCTTACCATCTGTTTGCCTGAAAGAACTATTTCAGCTTTAAATTGACTGTTTGCTGTGCTGCTGTGGCAATAGTAAAGCATTATTAAGTGCCAAATTGCCTCGTCAGTAATACCGGGGTGAAATTTACCAAGTGTGTCATCAGAGGAGGAGGGGCTGCATCATATAAAGATCGTGCTGCACAAGCGCAAGCACGGCAGCGTGAGTGTGAGTGGCGGTAACAGAAAAATGTATTTTAAATTAATCCTGTAGTAACAAACAAGGTCCTTTTTAAGATTTAATAATGTTTAAGGGGAACTTTTTTAAAATGGAATCATTTTCAGCCCATAGATATCGTTTGAAATGTTAGGATAAGGTATCCCTTAATGTTTTAAGCTATAATTAACAAGTTGATATACTCTCAAAAGTTTGCTTGCTGAATAGAGAAACTTATATTATAAGATTAGTGATTTCAGTGTCTTCTTTTGTTTCTCTTGTTTTTAAAGAAAAATGAAACAAAACAAAATGAAGAGTAATTTTGCCAAGCCTGATGGTATTGTTGGTGGGAGTAATATGCTTAATGCAATTTTGTAAATTAGTCATATTTAAATCTACAGAGAGCAAATCCAGGATGCTTCTGAATACTTATCAAATAAGCAGAGAGCAATTAAGAACAAAAAATTCAATGAGAGGGAGGAATCCCTTTAATTTGGTTAAACAACAAATTCAGAGCTCTTTTTGGGTAGCCCCCCTGTAGAAATGTTCCCTCAACTTATCAGATACTCTTGACATCCCTGGTTCTCTGTGGGGACATCGAAACCAACCCAGGGCCTGAAGATGGGACCATAAAACTTGTATTAGATAATGCCAGAAGCTTAATTAACAAAATTGATCTCCTCAGAGCTTGGGTTGAACTAGAGAAACCAGATATAGCTATGTTAACAGAAACCTAGTTAAAAAAAGATATTTCTTAATCTGAAATTGAACTTACTGATTTTTACTGCTTCAGACAAGATCGGGGGTCACGGGGGGAGGGGCTATGATTTACATTAGATACAACTTGGGTTCTTCTGAGGTAATATATACAGGAAAATAGAAGGAATTGAATGTTTGCTGTTGAAATTTCATATGATTAATCTTATTGTAGGAGTTGTTTACTCTCCACCAAAGATTAACACTAGGTCTTTTGAAAATGTTCACACACTATTAGGGGTTGCATAGGTCAAACTGATATGATAATGATGGGTGATTTTAACACTGCTTGGGGATGCCCAAGGGTAGGCTTGGAAAATTCTATGAAATGTTTAAATCTGGTGCAGATAATTGATGTTTCTACAAGAAAAAGGAAACTAACAAGTAAAGGTAGTATATTGGACTTGTGTTTGTATCCTGAAATGATTGTAGTAGATAAGGAGTCGAGGAACCAAATTTGGGGGACCATAATGTAATTAGATGTGTTATAAACTTGGGATTTAAAAAGTTCCAAAATGAAGACATCGATTGAATATAAAAGTTATGCAAGTTCAACAACAACTTATTTGAAAGCATCTGCAGGGATTACCATGGCATAGAATTTTCCTAATACCTGACCTAAATTTAGCAGTACAGGAGTTATACATGTTTATTGCTGCATGAGATCAATTTGCACCTTGAGGAAAGTTAAACAGAAGCAGAATCATCTGCCCTGGGTGACTCCTACCATAAAGAAGTTAATTAGGGTTAAAAATCAACTTTGGAAAAAAGCTAATAGGACCTTGGAAATTGAAGTATGGGATAGTTTTAAAAAAGTAAGAAGTAGGGTGATCCACGAAATTAGGAAATCAAAAGCTAAATATTATAAACTAAGGATAAATAAAACAACTGAACCCAAAAAATACTGGTCTTTGATAAAGAGTCTTATAAATCCTGGTAAAAATCAAAAAGAAATAAAATTGAGACAAAATGGGTCTATCTTTGAAGCTGAAAGAGTGGCATAAATGTTAAATCAATATTTTATTGAACTTCCAGACTTGGATACTGAACTTGAACCTAAAAAGAATAATGTGCAATATACTGACTCAAATATAAAATCTGATAACAACAAAGAAAATCAAATTCCAATGTTTAGGTTTAAAGTAGTGACTATTTCTAAAGTACATAAAATAATAAGTAACTTAAAGATCAATAAGGCTTGTGGTCCTGATGAGATAGAAAATAGATTTTAAAGGAAGCTGTACAAGAAATAGCACCCATTTGACTGGTATTTTCAATTGGAGTTTAAGGAGGCATTTTTTCCTCAATATGGAAGCAAGCAAAATAATTCCTATAGATAAAGGGGGTGACTCTATGGCTACATCTAATCATCATCCTATAGCACTATTGTCAACTGTCTCAAAAATCTTGGAAAAAATTGTTCATGGACAACTAATGCAGTATTTGGAGAAATATCAGAAAATAACCCCGTTTCAGTCGAGTTTTAGACAGGGTTGGTCCACTCACGGACTTCCTAGATTTAGTTGCTACTCCCTTGGGGAGGGGAGGTTGGTGGGTGCGGTATACGTGGACCTATCAAAGGCTTTTGATTTGGTGAATCATTGTACCTTGATCAAAAAATTGAAGAGCATGGGAATAGAGGAAGCGACTTGTGGATGGTTTACATCCTATTTAGATAAAGTACTCAATTTACTATAGCAAATGGTTATAAAGTCCAGTTGGATTATGTGACCAGGGGGTACCCCAGGATTCAATCCTGGGGCCCCTATTATTCTTGGTTTATTTGGATGACTTACTGAGATTGATAAAAAATTCACAAGTTAGACTTTACACAGACGACACAGTTTTGATTGCATCAGGTAAAAATTCTGAAGAAATTGTACAAAAATTACAAGGTGATTTCTTAATAATGCAATATTTTTTTTCCTCACTTGGACTCTTGATAAACAGTAAAAAAACACAAACTATGCTTTTTGGTAGTGAGAAGAAAAATCAAGTATCCTCAAAATTAATAATTAAGACTCTGGAAGGAAATATTCTAGAACAAACACAAGTCTATAAATATTTGAGTATATACAATGATCAAGGTTTAAATTTTGAATGACATATAACAGAATTGATAAAAAAAATCAAAACTAGGGGTATGAGAAGGATTTCAAATTGTCTATCAAAGAAATGCGATTAAATATAGCAAATCAACTTATATTACCAATGATAGATTATGAGAGCCATATTTATAGACATACTTCCAAAAACAGTTACATCATCTGGATGTTCTTTACAACAAAATAGCAAGAGTTGTATTGAAATGTCATTGGAACCAACCATTGTGATATGTATACAGAACTAGGTTGGAATTCATTACATCAGCAAACTGAGAGAAACTGGTTAAACCAGATAAAAGGATTAATTAAAAATTCATCACAGTACTACTTGACTAAAACATTAATAAAACCTGATTATGGATTAAATCTGCGGAAACAAGGTGCTAGAGATTTTCTGGTCCCAAAAATTAAAAATGATTTTGGTAATATGACCTTCCACCCTGTCTGGTGGTGATGAAGTCCTTAATCTTTTGAAATCCATGTTCGTAGATGCAAAAACTGAAACAATATTTCTAGGAGATCTAAATATGGACTGGCTGTCACCTAAATCACACAGCCTCAAATCCTTTGTGACGAGCTAGGTCTTGGGCAATTAGTCAGTGAACCCACACAGGAACAACACTCTAAATACTGCAACAGTTCCATTCTAGATGTGTACTAACCACCCATCCACACAAAATATCTCATTACGCAGTGTTTCACAATGACATGAGCGATCATGGAATTGTTGCTTGCATAAGATCTCAAATTAAGGCCCAGCCGCAACCCATCTTTATAACAAAAGATCCTTTCACAAATTCAGTGCAGTAAACTTCCTATCTGACCTGAGCATGACTCAGATGGCAAGATCTCTACCTAGCCAAAGATGTCAACAAGGCAGCTTACATCCTTAATGACAAACTCACTACAATAATAAATAAGCATGCCCCTTTCATCAAAGTAAGGGTACAGAACAATTCCAACCCTGGTTCACCTCGGATCTCAAGGCAGCCCTAGTAGCTCGAGATAAGCTCTGGGCTAAAGCTAGACAGTCCAAAGAATCTTCAGACTGGCAGGAATTTAGAACAGCCAGGAATAACTGTGTGAAAAATCTTCGCTCTGCTAAAGCTAACTATTATATTTCTACTCTCGAACAAGCTAAAGGTAACCCTCATAAAATATGGAAGACTATCAAAGCTATAGAAGGACGGCCCATGGCCCCCTCTGTCCCAACAAAGATAGTTGCAAGTGGCAAGATTGTGGAAAACAAGTCCCGAATCCTGGAGGAACTTAACTCCCACTTTGCCACAGCTGGATTAGCTTTTGACTCATCACCTTATGCTGGTGCTGTGGTGAGCCAGCATACCCCACCCTACATCTAGTTCTGCACCCAGCCCCTTCCAACTGCGCGAGATAACTTATAAAGAAGTAGAAGATTCTCTTTTAACTTAGACACCAAAAAAGCGAGGGCGATGGCTTGGAACCCTTTTCCTAAGGTCAGGCTACGCCCATCTCACTGCCCAATTCTCCACATCTTCAATTATTCCATTACATCTACTACTGTGCTGTCCTGCTGGAAATCAGCACATATCCTCCTCTATTTAAATCTGGTGACCCATGCGATGTAAACAACTATAGGCCTATCTCCATATTGCCTATCCTTTCTAAAGTTCTCAAAAAACTGATCCATATTCAGTTAAAATCTCACTTGAAACCTTCTCTTTCATTAACCCAGCTCAATCCGGCTTCCAGGCTAATCATAGCACAATCACTGCACTAGCAAAAGTAACCAATGATTGGATCTCTGCTATAGATGCTAAGAAGGTAACTGGCGCAGTCTTTTTGGACCTCAGCAAAGCTTTTGATACTGTTGATCACAAACTATTAGTCAATTGCTTTGCAAAGTTGGGTGCCACATACCATACCACCCACTGGTTCTCTAGCTACCTAACTGGAAGATTCCAAAAAGTAAAGGCGGAAGGCTTTTATCTGCTGCCTTGCCAGTTGCAAGAGGAGTCCCCCAAGGATCCATCTTAGGCCCTATCTTGTTTTCTTTGTACATTAATGACTTAGATGCTAACATATCTACGTACAATCTGCACTTTTTTGCAGATGATACTGTGTTGTATACTTCTGGCTCATCATTATCTGAAGTCAAGGGAGTGCTTCAAGTGGACTTCGCACAACTTGAGCATAATCTAATAAAGGCAAAGCTTCTGCTCAATGCTAAGAAGACTAAAGCGATGATATTCTCCCACAGTGCTGTCACAGGCCCCCCCAATACCCTTGCCCAAGACTTCATTGTCACCACGCTAAACGAGCCTCTGGAACTTGTAACCAAATTTAAATATCTAGGTATCTGGATCGACAATAAATTATCTTTCAATGACCACGTCGAAGATGTCTCTAGAAGGTTAAAAGCAAGGTTAGGTTTCTTCTACAGAAATAGGCCCCTTTTCCCCCTTGAAACTCGAAACAAGCTTGTACAGACCACTTTTCTCCCCTACTCGACTATGGCGATGTAATCTATTCCTCCACCACTCTTGCAAATCTAAGTAAACTGGACATCCTTTATCACCATGTGTTACGTGTTCATCACCAACTCCCTACCGCTCGCACCACTGTGACTTATATGCAGCTGTTGGTTGACATCCTTACTACTAGACACCTGCTCCATACTGGGCTATGGACTCTTAAACTGCTCCTGCAGAAATTGCCAAGCTATCTCTCTTCCCTTAATAGTATCTCACATAGTGCATACTCGTTAAGAAAATCTGACTTTATTATGCTTGACATACCAAGGACGCGGACCTCCTTTGGTAAACGTGCTATTGCATATGCCCTTCCCTCCATTTGGAACCAATTACAAACTGTACTGAAACGAACTAGCACAGTTTCAATAAATTTCTACAAATCGCTAAGTTCAGCCAAAATAAAAGACACCTGTAACTGTCATTAAGTCTCTTCCTTCCCCATGTGTGCCATATTTATCCACTGGTATGGTATAATTGCTTTGTCATATTAACTGCTTCCCCTTTTACTCCTGGCTTTTATCTATGTCTACGCTCCACTGCTACTCTATCAAATCACTCCTCCGCCCCATATCAGTTGTAGTCTGTTGTTTGTTCTAGCTGCCAAAATATATGTGATTGCACAATACAGTTGGAAACATGAGGTAGGAGGATTAGGGGAAAGGAGGAGGAGATATTTTACTGAGACAGTAGTAGAACCGTGGAATGCTCTGCCTGGGAGCTGGTTCTGGCTTCTATGGTGGAGGGGTTCAAGAGAGGTGGGACAGGTATAGGCAAGGGATGAAACAGAGGATGACTTGTCCCTTGGGGGCCAGTACTGAAAGAGGGAGAAACAGGGAAAAGAGACAGGGAGATCGCTACAGAACCCACTCAGGGTTCTGAAGCATAAGCAGACTCGATAGATCATGAGGCCTACTCTGCTGGTGTCTAGTATGTAGTATTATCAATAAAACCCTGCACACAGACACCACTCCTTAGCTTGCTATGCAGATCTTTCTCATCAATCTCCCCATTTTCTGCTCAGCCTCTAATAGCCACATTACTGTCCTGCTATTGCATACTAATGTTGGTCAACAATCCTTTTAGTGCAAAGCTGCCTCTATGTGGAACTCTGCACCATCACCTGTCAGTAAAGCCCCCACTCTCCCTGCCTTCATGCAGCTCTGAAATCCCATTACTCCTTGTCTGTTGTATGCCAGTGCTTTTGCTAACCTCCCTACCCTCATCCACCCCAACTACTTCTATTTGCTTTCCCCAACTACTCCTGTTTCCTTTCCCCTTCCTTGTACTATTAACTCGTCTTTCACTGAGCCTTGTAGCTCACTTACACCCCCCATTAGGTAGCTAGCTCTTGCACCACTCTGCTTGTATTTGTATAAACTTACTGTACACTACTGTACACAATCCTTACTGTAAACTACTATTCATCTTTGTAAATGCAATGTAAATGAATACTGTAAATATTGTTACAGCTGAGGAATTGTACCACTGTCATTGATTGTGCTGCTGCACCTGGTCATGAAGCCTGAAAAAGGCATTCATGCCAGTGTATGTACCCGAGCACCAAAGTAAAAAAAAAATTGATTGTGACCCCAAATCTGTTCCCTCTGTTGATGTGAGCAGTCTAACACCTCCATCCTGTATTTTGTTCGTGGATTCCATCTACCTGGTGCACAACTTTGTACTTCTTGGCACTGAAGTTCTTTCACTGCCAGACTTTTAACAGTTTCTCAGGTTTCTCTAAGCCCCTCAGGTGCTCTTCATGATCCACCTTGCAGCACAGCCTTTTGTTGCCAGCAAAGTGACAGAACATTCTCGCTATACCTCCCCAATATCACTTATGAACATATTGAATAGGAGAGTGCCCATGACCAACCCTTGACCTACTCCATTAATGATCTCCTGTCCCCTGACTTAGCCCCAGTAACCACAGCTCTCTATTCCTCCCTCTTTATCAATTCCTACAGACCTAACTGTAGCCCATGAAGCATTTGCTTCCATGAAGATTGGCTGCTGTGGCAGTTTTCTCAGTTCTCATTCCTCTCTACTGCTGGCATCAGAAAAATAAACTAAAGCTGGCATTAGCAATGCAGTGAAATTTCAATTTACCAGAGAAGTTGGCATGAATATGAAGAATTTGCAGTCTGTGCAGCTTTGTGAGTTTCTCTGGGTGCATGCTGACTTTGCTGAGGAATTTGCTTTAAAAAAGAATATCAAACTGCATAAAAACCACCCACCACCCATTGTGCTCTATTTACACCGGCTCTCCCATTTCCATAGCACTGTTTAATCCCATAACCACTGTCCCATCCCCTATCTAGTAGCCCCTCCTTCCTGCCTCACCATCTGTCTGGGCACATTTATGTAGAAATCATCATGAGTCAGAAAGTTATGTTTTCCCTTCCACCACCAATGAGGTAACCCCCCCAACACAGACAGCCAATTCCTTTTATACTAGAAGACCCCCCCCCCCCAAATCATGTCTGGCTCACCACCTTCCTTCCCCACAAGCAGCACTGCAGCCAGAAAAAATAATTCACGGTGACCTGTAATAAAGAAACCACCCCCAGTCGGAGCATCTGCTCACTTCAGTGTCCAACTTGGTAATGGCACATGATAAATGATGATGTTTTCATCCCAGTAAACCTGATTTGCTGAAAATTCAGCCTATCATTTTATACAAGAGCAAACACGTCATCATTCATTCATATGCCAGTACCAAGATGGACATGTAATAAAAAGCAGATGCTCAGCAGTGAGACTGTTTCTTTATTAGGGGCACAGTAAATGATTTTTCTGACTGCTGTACTACTAACTTGATGAAGAGGGTGGTGGGGGTCAGATGAGGGGGTTAGTGAGGGGTCTTATTGTAAAATAGGGTCTGGTCAGGTGGGGGAGGAGGAGGGAATGTGTTTGGTGTATAGGTGGGGTAAAGGGCAAATTTCAGGTCCATGATAACTTCATAAATTCAACTGGGCAGAAGGAGAGGAGGAATGAGTCTTCTAGCAATGGAATGGGAGGTGTGCATGTGATTTGAAAGTGTTTGAGAGTTGTGAGAGTATGGAATTACACAACCGTGGGAAGAGGGGTGGATTTTATGTTGTTAAGGACACTAATTTGCATATATTTCGGCAGTGATTTGCCAAAATTTGCATGGCAAAACTATGCGAAGTGTCAAATTTGCCCATAAATTGACAATTCATGTGAAAATAAATGCATGAATTACTGTTACTGGCAAATTGAAGTTGCTGAAATTTGTACATATTTTCATGCAGCGAATGTAAGCAACTCTAGCTGACACCCACAACGGTGAACTGATCTAGAAAAGACATAGCTTTTTTATTTTCAAAAAAAGAAGATTTCCTAAAAAATAGCCAAAGGAAAGACACGTGCTGACAACTGAGCAAAGTCCTGAGAGCTGACCTTACTCACAGACATGTTTGTTCTTTTAATTTCTTTTCTGCTCTGTAGCAGTGCTATGGCTAATTAAGAAAGAGCTTCCATATTTTTCTGTCACCTGCCTTATATACTATTGGAATTGCTGCTGGATAGGGCATGGCAAATTTACTTTAACAATAGCTCAAGGAGTGGGGCACTAAAATATGGACATACTGAAGTTGACCAATTTCCAAACCTGAGGACACATTTAAGTAAGACCCCCTAACACTCCTGCCTAATGCTCTGACAGAGCTCCAGGACAACAGTAAGCAGGACATGTACATACTCTTCTTTTCTGGAAAACATTATTCTAAAGCAAAACAGTACCTGCCAAACCCAAGCCTTGGTTATAAAGTTAAAACAACTTTAATTATGGGAACTGATTATGGAAGAGAAGATGAAGACAAAAAGAAACAAAAAAGAAGAAGAACAAGAAGAAGAAGGAGGAGGAGGAGGAGAAGTAGATAAGAAAGTGAAAAAAGAAAAAAATGGGTAAGTGTGGATTTTTTCGTTGTTTGCTAAAGGTTTGGGTGCAGAATCAAAGACTGAGAGAACAGAGCCTGCCTTCTGAGTACCATTGTGAGTGCCATTTTTATTGGCAACAAAGATGAACAGTCTGTTATGGCACAGAATAGGATGAAGAGACATTTTTAAGTTGCAGGTTTGGAAAAAGGGGGAGGGGCCACAACTTGGCAATTTCACTTCTAACAGTCTTATGCTTTCTTTCACAGAGACCTAACTTTGTCACACAGCCCAAGCAGCTGCAAGATCCAGTTCAAAGCGAAAATGTTAGGTTGGCACTTGCACCCATGTAATGATTGACAGAATACTGTACTGTTGGCGTGACCAAAACTAATTTAGTAGAGAGGTTCTGGAATGTCTCCAGTAATCTATTGGAACTTCTGAAATATTTAGCTCTCACAGGAACAGAAACAAACATTAATAACAATAGGGACTTTTCAGTCCCAAGATTTGAATATTACTTCCTTGTTATTACCCTAAGCTACTGCAACACATAAACCATATCGTTAAAATTCCTATGGACAAACAAACCAGCCAAAGTCGAATACAATACGTGATTAAAGTATAAGTTAGCTTCCTTAAAGGCACAACAGTACATTTAATTGACAACAAAATACATATCTAATTCACCAAGCAGATATAATTCTATCTACCTATCTATAGATAAAATTGTGTCTGTCTGTCTGTCAGTAAGTCTATCTCTCATTTATTATTTTGTTACACTTTAGTCTGCACTGTACAGTTGAAATGTTAGCCACCTGAGGGTGTGATGATAAGATCATTTCTTTTCATCTTCAGAAATTCTGATATCATGTGAACAAGGTGTCCGAAATTGGGTGCCTACAAAACTGCGACTCAGTTACTGCACCTGCGTTCATGGCTACCTAGCAGTGGTGGTGACTGGATACTGGGGTGGACAAATGAGCAATAGCAGTATGCGTGTATACACGCACATGTACCCACACAGGGAAGAGGCAGGGGAGGGATGGTATGTGGCTGGGGGTGTGGTGAGCAGCAACTGAGCTGGTCCACTAGTGTGGTGGGGAGTGTGCTTGGCTGGAAAGTGCATGGTGCAGGGTTCAGATCTGGCATGGCACTTTTTTTCTTCCTGTAGGCGGATTTATTATTTTTTTAAGTTTTTCACATGCACCCCCCCCCCGGGAGTTGAACATTCACAAGTAGGGGGATGTGGGGGAAAAAAAAAAACTAAACACATAGGTCTCAGCTACCCTTTTTGTCCTCGATGTGAGTGTGAATTGCCGAAATTCATTTTCGGTGATATACATGCGCCCTAACAGCAATCGCTATTTTTCGATCACCCTTATGACATGGAACTGAAATTCCTTATCTGAATCGTGAATTGTGGCTCCCTGTCCTGTTAAACCAAATACAGAAATAATGACATGTCTAATAGGAATACCAATTATTTATAATAGGAATATTTCTGGCTTAAGTGAAAAGTTCCTGAACATTTAGGAATTTATTTAGCAAACACTTATATATAGCATCTTAACCTTTGTCAGTGAACTGTTTGTGGCAGCGCCCTTTTACAGCTGTATATGGTTGATGGAAGTTTATTTATTTTGTTCATTTACCAGCAGATTGACTTGATGGAAACCATACTTTCAGCAATGATAAAATTATAATACATGATTTAAAATACTACAATGTTGATAATGACCCTGAGCACTATAGAGTATGTTGACTTCTTATCCCACCTATTTTTCTGAAATACAATCTTTACTGAAATTTGACTTTTATATTAGGGCCCAGATATTCAAAAGGGTTGTGCATGGTGCAACAGTGTTGCACCATATGCAGACCACTGATGTGCCCCGGTGCAATATTCAAATGGGAATTGTGCCTGGCACAAATCCCAATGTGCCGGAGCACATCAATAATATATGCAGACGCAGGTAGGGGGGGCATGCCTATGCATACTCTGCACAGCCCGCTATTCTGCCTGAGATGTGTGGAGCCATGCATGCGCCCCTACCTGCGCCAGCACAAGGGTTGATCAAAAAAGGAACAACGGATGGCACACCCACTGGTGAGCTGCACATTGCAGGGGCCAGCGGCAGCTGCCACCTGTGGGTGGCCATCCAAGCTCCGGCTGCACCTCCATGGTGGCACCCCCATGCTCAATTGTGGGCATCAGTAAAACAAGATTAATCCTAAATCTCTGGTGGTCCAGTGGACGCTGCCCACCTGATCGCGGGCTTCTGAATAAAGAGTACTCCTATATCCCTGGTGGTCAGTGGATCACTTCCCACCCGATCGTGGGCTTAGGGTTAAATAAAAGATTGCTCCAATATCCCTGGTGGTCCAGTGGACCAAGGTCTGCCTGATCAAGGGCTTAAGTGTGAATACAAATACTACTCCTATATCCCTGGTGGTCCAGTGGACTGAAGTTTGCCCTATCGTGGACTTAAGTATGGATATATTCCTATATCCCTGGTGGTCCAGTGGACCGAAATCTGCCCGATCGCGGGCTTAAGTGTGTAAATAAATGTTACTTCTTTATCCCAGGTTGTCCAGTGGACTGAAGTCTGCCACAATTCACATATCTGGAAAGTGTAGTACGGTATGGGCTGACGCCCATTGGCTCACGCTATGTACTAATGGGTGAACAGCCCTACCAACGGTGTCAGCTCTGTGGGCGGTGGGTGGCAGGCGGGGGAAAGGCTGGCCACCACTGACCTGAGGGGAACGAGGTGGTGGGGATTCAGTGGGCAGGTGGGGAGGGGGGGTTCGCTGGACCACCAGGGATATGGGGATCAGTATTAGTTCACTTAGGCCCGTGATCGGGCAGACTTCGGTCCACTGGACCACCAGGGATATAGGAGTAATATTTATATTCATACTTAAGCCCGCAGTCAGGCAGATTTCAGTCCACTGGACCACCAGAGATATTGGAGCAATATTTTTATTCACACTTAAGCCCACGATCAGGTGGGCAGCAGTCCACTGGACCACCAGTGATATAGGATTCTATTTCTTTTTTTACTGCAGCCCATGATCGGGCTGTGGGGCACATTGCTGTGCTGCAGGGGGTGTCAGTCCCCGATGGCTGCTGCCTGGCAGTGTGCCAGGCGCAAGTCGTTGGGGATCAGCGCACCTGCATGCAAATGGGTCCATAATGACATGCAAATGGCCCCTTGTGTGCCTTGCATACATTATGGCCCCATTTGCATGTCAATTTTTGAAAATCATGGTTGCTGTGCCTTTCGCAATGGAACTTGCACTAGAGCATCCCCATGCTCCACTCTGGCCACTGGCGCTGGCGCAGTGCACTACTCCATGTGCACTGCAGGTGGCCAGGGTGCGATATTCAATGATGCTGAACCATGGCGCAGCTCTGTTGAATATCGCCCAGTCCACACCCCTGTGTAGCCAAGTTGAGCTGCACCCAGGCTTGCACCACAGCCTGGAGCAGTTTGAATATCTGGGCCCAGTAGTACAAACAGAAGGAGGGAGATTGTCATTACAGTAATCACAGAATGTGCGAGTCACATTAACAGAAAAACCTAATTCCATAAAAAGTTATAAAGAGATTGTTAATTCCTATCTTTTAAAATGATCACATTTCTTAGCAGCATTGAGGTGGTAAAACATTCATTAAAATATTTAATTTCAAGTGAGAGATATAGGTCATGATTTTCAAAAGCCAAAGAATGCCACAATCTGCCGGTGCACCGATCATACTGCGCATGGGGATTGCGGCATTCTCCTGATGCCATTTTAGATTTTCATACGCATGTGCCAAATACCACAAGTTAGACCAGCTCCCCCTGGTCTAACTAATGGCATTATTTGGTACAAGCCACCACAAAGTGTAGAAAGTGCTGCAACGGGCACGATATACTAAAATTGGGCAAAGTTGTGCTGAGGCAGTTTGACGCAGTTGCATCACAGAATGGGGTTGACACAGACCTTGACACAAGCTCTGCATCAACCTTTGATGATCAAGCCCTTAATCTTTATACATGTAGTATGGTCTATAATGTACTCAGCTGCAATTGTCTCTTTAAACCTAATATTGCAATATTGTTTGTTAAAGTCCTTTCGGTCATAGGCACTCCATTTTTTTAATGCCTTAGTTACCATTGTCACTATTGTTATGATTTTATGTAACCTTCTATCTCTAGTTCATTAAGTTTTCTTTTGCTTTTTTTCTTCCTATTTTTTCAGCTCAGACTGTGGGTGCTTTAGCATCATAACAACCTTTAATGTCTTTGCTCTTCATCATTGCTGAATTATTTTAATTAGTCAAATTAGCACAATTTTGTAAAAACGGAAACTATATATTTTCATATTTATCATATTCCTCCTCTAAGAAATAAATTGCCATGCTCATTTTACAATAATTTAACATTTTTTCTACCCATTCTATATAAGTTGGCAAATTTGTGTCTTTCCAGTGTCGCAAAATATTTTTCTTTGCTACCAGTAAATCTGTGTTAATTATTTTTTTTAATTATGCTTTTATTGCGCTGACTATCACCAGTACCTCAGCCCAGACAAGGACCCCTTCTATCCCACTTCTACATTGGCCATGACATCCTAATATCCCCTGGCTTACCCCCCGGGTGGGGTTGCAGCACCAGCTCTAAGTGCTGCAATTAACGGGACAGGTCAGGGAGCCAGCTTGGGAGCTAATCGAAGCAGAGGGGCAGGCTTCATCCAGGTGGCAGCAGTGGTATTTTTTGCACAATATACTAGGGCAGGGATGTGCAATGGCAGCCAGCGTGCACCCCACCCCCAATTGTATTGGCACATGCGCTGCACCCAGCCTCTGCTAGGTGTCCATATAACACCAAACACTCTACCACCCTCCCCCTGGAGAAGAAAAGCAGTCATTGGATGGTCAGTCCTTCTCCCCAGACTGGCCCTCAATGTCTCGGGTCCATTCTGAACCCTGGTTGCCGGAGTTGCAGGTCAGCACCCTGTCCCTGCATCAGTGGCCCGGCCCCAATTAATTATTCTTGATTAACCAATAAATCTTGTACCCCGACTTGGTCTCCAAATATCGCAATTCTGGGAT
Source organism: Neoceratodus forsteri (assembly GCA_016271365.2). Taxonomy (NCBI): domain Eukaryota; kingdom Metazoa; phylum Chordata; order Ceratodontiformes; family Ceratodontidae; genus Neoceratodus; species Neoceratodus forsteri. The sequence goes on from JADMNL010000033.1 coordinate 131,597,084, forward strand.
CGAATGGGAAATCATAGCCTAGCACTTTTTCTAGTTGGGTCAAAATTGTGTTCCAATAAGCCTTAATAATTTTACAATATATCAACATGAGCGATAAGGTCCCTCTTTCTTTATTACACCTCTGACATATCTCAGAAAGAGAATTATCAATTGTATTTAAACATGCTGAGGTAAGATAGGTTTTATGTACAATGTTGAACTGTATTTGGAGCAATTTGTTATTTTTTACCAACAAGTTTTCCAAGTTGATAATTTCTTGCCACTTATCCTCTGGAATTTGGATCTTTAAGTCTCTCTCCCATGCTTTTTTTTACTTCTATTAACTGACTTAACCCTTTATCTATTTGTATTTTATATAAACATGCTATTAGATGTTTATTTGTTTCCAATTCCAAAAACATCTCTTCCAGAATCACCCTTTTTAATTCAAATTCGTTTTTATTCCTTTCGAAAATAAATTTTTTATTTGAAGAAATTGTAGTCTATTATTCTCTGAAATCCTAAATTTTTGCTGAAATCTTTCAAAAGTAATAAATTTACCTTCTTCATAAAATTCTTCTAGTTTATTAATTTTATTTTCTTGATACCAGTTTTTGAATGTTCCATCTTAGAGGGGGCAAAGGATCGATCATTATAAATCGGAGGTACGGTAATTTGGATATTAAACATGGTGTTCCACCCAGTTTACACAATTCCCTCCAGGCATAGTTGGCAGCCTTTATAGTATACAAAGCATCCACTCTATCTGGTTGAGCTCTATTTCAAAAAGGGATCATCATTGAGTTTCTCAGTAACATACCTTTTAATTTATTTTCTTCTGTACAGAAGCCTGCCTTTTCCTTGTTTTCTTGATAGTTGAACCAGTAATATATTATTTCTATTTGAACAGTTAAATAATACATCCAAAAATTCAGACATCCCAAAACCCCTTTTTCCTTTTTTAAATAACATTTATGTAAAGCTATTCTAGGGTGCTTCCCAACACAAAGACATCTTCTTATCTTTTCAATTTCACTGAAAAGTTTTCTTTTCAAAATTAGTGGGATAGATTCAAATAAGAATAACAATCTTGGTAGCACATTGATTTTTATGTTGCTTGCACGCATGCACAAGAAACATGCTGTGGTAGCTTGCTAAGAAGCAGGTTGTAGAGGTGCAGCACTGTTGTGGTCAATGCCTTCCCTGCCTTTTGATGCTTGACCCGTGTTTCCCATTGGGGTGACACACTGCTGCTGACACTAGTTCAGCCAGCATGCCACCACATTGAAATGTTTTAGCCACTGCAATTGGGGGCCACCTTGTCATTAAAGCATCAGCCATTCTGCTGCAATGAGGGAGTGACCTGTCATTGCAGGGTGGTACCTTGCATGCCCCCAACCCAGTTTGCTAATGGGGAGCCAGTCCCTATCAGCATAATGTCCCCACATCGAAATTTATGCTGTATGCTGAAGAATTCCAATCCCTCTCAGCATCATGCCCATCCTCCCCACTTTCTTTTCTGACAGGTGCCCAATCCCCTTTGGCTTCAGTCTCCCCATCCAAGTTAAAGTTGCCAATGAGGCCCACTGCCCATTGGAACAATTCCCCAATGAATTGTGTGCTGAGGGGTGCCCAACCCCTGTCAGCTCACAGCTCACCAAAAACACTCAAGTGGCATGCTGGAGCCCACCCCAGTGTGACATGACCCTGTAAAAAGAAAAACTGTCCTGCAATGTTTTTTCTTTTTTTTAAACCCTGTAAAACAGAAAACAGTCCCTTGTTGAGTCTGTGGACCCACACCCACTCACAGTTTGGGACAGATTAAGATTGAGTGAGTGAGAGAGAGAGGGAGTGAACAAGCTCAACTGAGCTCTGTCTGGACTGCTGTGGATTTCTTTGTGGGCAGAAAAAGGCGCCAATGCTGGCAGGGCTCAGTACAAAGGGTAGCCTGCAGCGTGGGAGAAACAGAATGAGCGAGTGAGAGAGAGGTTGGCGAGCTCAGCGAGCTCTATCAGGACTGATGCAGATTTCTTTGTGGGCAGAAAAGGCATAACACAGGCAGGGGCCCAGTACAAAGTACAGCCTGCAGCATTGGGAGAAATAGAATGATCAAGTGAGACGAGGGAGTGAGCGAGCTCAATGAACCTCTGTCAGGACTTTAGAGTTGCCCATCCTCCCACTCAGGGTCCTCTATGGTATTCTTAGGCATGCTACTTTCACTTCCAAATACCTAAATGGCACATATAAACAAGCAACATTCGGCATTGACAAATGCTTGTTAAAATATTAATCCTGCTTATCAACATCAGGGGGAGATACTGCCACTTATCCAGGTATTTTCCAATTCTTTGTAACAATGGATCATAATTTACTTGTATTGCCTTTTTATGATCTTGTATCAAATACACACCTAAATATTTAATCTTATCCTTACTAATGTTTTCAGGGCCTGATTATTAAGATCCTCAAGTTTACATAGGTACAATACCTTGCTCTTTCTGCAATTTATCTTATGTCCTGAGAATTTACTATACTCACTTATTAGTAGATTTATAGGGGATATGAATTGTTCTGGTTTATTAAGTGACAACAATAATGTCATACACATAAAGCATTATAGTCAATTGGTAATTATCCACCTGGACTCCTATCTGTTCCCTCTATTCTTGAATCCTTATTGCCAGGGGTTCTGAAAAGAGTGTAAAAAGAAGGTGGGAGAGCAGGCATCCCTATCTAGTCACCCATAATAAGGGAAAGAGCAAGAAATAGTCTAATTTGTCCTGAACCTCACTAAAGGTGTAGAGTATATAAACTGAATCAGGTCAAGAATCTATCCCAATTCCAATATTTTGAGAGTTTCAAGCATAAATGGCCATTGCACCCTATGAAAGGCCTTCTCTGCATCTAGTGATAGCAGGGCTGCATCTGTACCCTCAAAAGCTTGCATTAAACTGAATGCCCTTCTAGTATTGTGCTGTAGCCTTCTCCCTTCCACTAATCCTACTTGGCCCTGATGGACCACCCCCAGGACTACTTTTGACAACCTATTTGCAATACTTTGGCAAATATTTTATAATCACTGTTCAACAGTGAGATTGGCTTGTAAGAAGTACATTGATCTGAGGGTTTATCTTTTTTTAACAGTAGAATTATGACTCACTCATTGAGGAGATGTGGTATCATTCCCTCCTTCAAAAAGCTCTGAAAAGTCTCTTAATAATGGGGCCAAAATTTGAGAGGTTTTTATATAGCTCAAAGGGTAGTCCATCAGGACCAGGAGATTTACCATTGGGGAGATCACTTATGACCTGTGTTATTTCTTCCAATGATATGTCCCTATTCAGAAATTCCTGTTCTGATTCTAACATTTTGGGTAATGATAATCCTTCCAAATACACTAGTAGTTACATATTTGACCTATCTCCATCTCTTCCTCTTGGGTATACAGTTTTTTCATAAAATTCCCTGAAGATCAGATTTATTTTGCTATCTTCCTTTTTAAGATCCCTGCCCTCCCCCCTTACCCCCGCTATATTGTTTCCATTTTGGTCAGCACCCAGCTGGTAAGCCAGCAGTTTATCTGGTAAGTCCCTATAAAAGTCATATTTTGCCCTAGCCTTACACATTTCCTTCTCCTCCTGTGTTTGGAATAGCTTTTCTACTTTGTCCCTGGATGATATAACTTTCATTTTTGATTACTCTTTTCTCGTACTAGCATGTTCTGCCTCATCTGAAGCTAATTCACTTTTTAAATTTATCATTTCTGCCTCCCTTTTCCTTTTCCTGTTCCAATTCCATACTTGTGCCATATTCAGCCTCAGATAAACACTTTCAATGCTTCCCAAACTAATTGAGTTTTTAGTATCTGAGAATCATTCCAAAACAGAAAACATTCAATTTATTTTATAATCGTATTCTTGAAATTCACATCCACCCATTAAGTCTTAACAAATTTCCAATGATAATTATAGTGCTTTGGACAGTCCCCCAACTTAATCTGCATAAGACATGGAGCATGATCCAAGATTCTAATGAACTCATAAGATATCTGTGTTACCTTCTGGCACAAGTTTTTGCAAACCAGGAAAAAATCTGTCCTAGAGTAGGTGTTGTGTGTTTTGGAATAGTATATATATTTTTTTAAATTAGGAAAGTGAACTCAAAAAGGATCTTGTATACCTAACTCCAACACATATTCTTTGATCAGGTCTACAGTCTTTCTTTTTCTTTCCAGGCTGGGGGACTCTATCTATTTGATTCAGTGTAATACTAAAGTTTCCCTCAGTATAGCTGGTGGACTATATTGAGTTATTTCTAGAAAGAAGTCAGTGAAAAATGGCAGGTCATTATTTGGGGCATAAACACTGCTAAGTGTAAAACTTACCTTTTGAATTTCCCCTTTGATTATACATAGATACATAGATACATAGACAGTGTCGGCAGATAAGGGCCTATGGCCCACCTAGTCTGCCCATTTGAGCTTGTAAGTTCAGTTTGTTTTCCTAGAAGTCTATTTCCTTACCCTGACCTCTAGAATTCCTTTATGTCTATCCCATGCATTCTTAAATCCGTGATTGTTTCAGCCCCACCACTTCCTCTGGCAGGGTGTTCCACTTGTCCACCACCCGTTCTGTGAAGAAATTCTTTCTCATGTTTCCTCTGAATCGTCCTCCCTCCAACTTCATCCATGCCCTCTAGTCCTGAAACATCTTTTCGCTTAAAATAGTGTTTTCCTGCACCTATTCCTCCTGTAAGATACTTGTATGTCTCTATCATATCCTCTCTCCCTCCTCTCCTCCAGGAGTACCGTTCAGTTCCTTCAACCTGTCTTCATAGGACTTGTGATGCAACCCATGCACCATCTTTGTTGCCCTCCTCTGAACCTTCTCTACCCTGTCTATGTCCTTATAGGTATGGTCTCCAGAACTGTACACTGTACTCCAGGTGGGGCCTCACTAGTGTCTTGTATAGCGGAATTATGACCTCCTTTTCCTGCTGGTGATGCCCCTGCCTATACATCCCAGCATCCTATTTGCTTTACCTGATGCCTTGTCACACTGTTTCCCTACCTTGAGGTCATCAGAGATGACAACCCCAAGATCCTTTCCTGCTTGGTGCATGCTATATCCTCACCCCAACTGATATATTGTGCCAGGGTTTTTGTGCCCCATATGCATTATCTTGCACTTCTTTGCATTGAATTTCAACTGCCAAACCCTTGACCATTCTTCAAGTTTCTGCAGGTCCCTTCTCATTCTGTCTACACCCTCTGGTGTGTCTACTCTGTTACAGAGCTTTGTGTCATCAGCGAACAGTGAAATTCTGCCTTCTATATCCTGTGCAATGTCACTGATGAAGATGTTGAATAGGACCGGTCCCAGCACTGATCCCTGTGGTACCCACTGGTCACTCTTCCCTCTGTGGAGTGACAGCCATTTACCACCACCCTCTGTGTCCTGCCACCCAGCCAGTTACCTACCCACCACACTACTGTCCTGCCCACACCCATATTCCCCAGTTTGTGTAATAGTCTTCTATGTGGCACAGTGTCAAAGGCCTTGCTGAAGTCCAGATAGGCCATGTCCACTGCCCTCCCCTGATCCACCTCCCTAGTCACCCAGTCAAAAAATTCAATGAGGTTGGTCTGACATGACCTCCCCCTGGTGAAACCATGCTGCCTTGGGTCCTGTAGTCCATTGACAACCAGATGTTCCGCCAGTCTCTCCTTCAGTAGTGCTTCCATGATCTTTCCCACTACCGAGGTGAGGCTGACTGGTCTGTAGTTCCCTGCTTCCTCTTTGTTCCCACTTTTGTATAAGGGGACTACATCTGCTGTCCTCCAGTCTTTGGGTACCTCCCCTGTTTCCAGTGATTGGCTGAACAGGATAGCCAGAGGCTCAGTCACCACGTCTCTTAGTTCTTTAAGGACCCTGGGGTGCACCCCATCTGGCCCCATTGCTTTATCAGCTCTTATTACTTCCAGTTCCTTCAGGACCCTTTCTCGTGTAAAGGGACTTGTGTCCATTCTGCACCATTCTCACCCTTGTACTCCCTTCAGACCCATACCCCCTCTTCCTTAGTAAGACTGAGCAGAAATACCTGTTCAATATGTCAGCTTTACTGTTGTCATCCTCCACAGCTCCCATCCTCCCCTTCAGTCTCACTATCCCTCCTTTGTCCTTCTTTTTCCTTATGTACCTGTAAAGGTTTTGTCCCCTTTAACCACTGATTTTGCAATGTGTTCTTCTGTCTGAGCTTTGGCTTCCCTTACTGACTTCCCTGCCTCCCTTTGTTTCTCCTGGTACTTCTCCTATCCCCTTCTGCCTGTGTCTTTTGTATTGCCTGAATGCAATCTTTTTGGCTTTCACTTTCTTTGCTACCTCTTTGGAAAACCATAATGGTCCTCTTTCTTTTCCTCTTGCTAACCTGCTTAATGCATAATTCTGTTGTTCTTATAATCCCCATTTAAATACTGCCACTGTTCCTCAATCCCTGATTCCTGTCCCATTCCCTTAATGCCTCTTTCAAGCATCTCGCATTTTCCCAAAGTCTGCCCCCTAAAATCCAGGATCGTGTTTTTGTGTGGTTTGGTTCTGCTCTTTCTGTGATTTCAAACCACAATGACTGGTGGTCACTGTTACCCAGGTGCTCCCCACTGTTACCCCCATCACACTGTCCCTGTTTGTGAGCACAAGGTCCAGTATTGCCTTCTGCCGAGTTGGTTCCATGACCAGTTGCTTGAGGAAGGCACCCTGAAGGAGTCAGGATAAATCTGCTCCTAGTTGATGCTGCTGCTGGGATGCTCCAGTCCACGTCTGGTATATTGAAGTCTCCAACCAGTACTACCTCACCCTTGTCTGCCATCCTTTGGATGGCTAGCATCAACTCCTATCTGTTTCTTCCTCCTGGGCTGGTGGTCTATAGACCACACCTGTCTGAGATAGCTGGCCCCATTTTCCTTTCAGCTAACCCACAGTATCTCTCCCCATTTTGTTCCTCCTGGATCTGTGTGGCCTTATGTCATTTTTCACATACAGTGCCACTCCTCCTCCTTCCTGCCTGCTCTGTCTCTTCTGAATATGTTGTAGCCAGGTATGGCCATCTCCCAGTCATGGTTATCATTACACCAGGTTTCAGTGGCGGCCACAACGTCCAGGTCTGGACTGTACCATGACAGCCTCCAGATCTTCCATCTTGTTGCTAGGCTCCTGGCATTTGCACACATGGCTTTCCATGATTTGACCTCCTAGACTGCTTCACTGTTCTACTCCAGCCCCTTCCTTGGTTGTCATTTATCCCTGGTTCTCCTTGCTGTCTGCCCTTCTGCTGAATTTTGCCCTTTCTGCTTATCCACCTTTGGACACTAATCTCCATCTTTTGCACACTGCTTTGCAGAGATAGCCACTCCTCTGGTTCACTGGTTCCATTACTAGCTGTGGGGGTGAGCAAGTAGGTATCATCCTTGCTGGCCTGCCACCCCTTTGCTAGTTTAAATGCTTGTCAATGTAGCATTTAAACTTATCATTGAGTCTTGGATTCCCCTCAGGATGGATGCAGGCCGTCAGGCTTGAACAAACCTCCATCCCTCCGATGGGTCCCCAGTCACCAATGAATCCAAACCCTTCCTCACAGCACCAGTTCTTCAACCATGAGTTAAAGTTCCTGGTGCATGCACTCCTATGCTCTCCTTGCCTCTCACAGGTAGTACTTCTGAGAAAGTGACAGAAGTAGCTACTTCCTTGAGACCCCTCCCCAGTTTCCTAAACTCTTCCTGAACTTCCTTTGGCTCCCATTTGCCAAGTCATTAGTACCTAGGTGGATAATGACATCCAGCTCACCCTCCTGTCTTGCCTTCCCAGTGATCCCAGTATCTTCCTTCCATCCCTCCATGCCATGGCACCTGGTAGGCACCTCACCTCCCTGTCCTCCCCTCCTGTGTTCCTAGCTGGATCCCTCTTATGATGGAGTCCCCACCAGGATTCGCTTCCTCCTCCTCTGGGGTCCACTGCTTTCCCCACTGGGGTCACCTCCTTGCCTAACCTCCACATCCTTTCCTTCCACTTCCCTGGGTACCTCTATTTGGTCGTCCTCATTTGCCAGTGTGGCATGTAGAGTTCTTGAGTGGAATAGGATCTGGGATGTGCCTCTGCCTGACTGCTCTAACCCTCCCTGAGCCCACTGTCATCCAAGTGCTCCTCGTTCTCGGCATCCTTTGGGGCAGCTGCATTGGACTGGGTGGTTCCTGGACAGGGGTGATGGTACTCCTGACCCAGTTTACTTCGCTCCTGAGTCTGGCTACCTCATCCCACAGTCCTGGGGAGATGCATGCAGATAGGGCAGCACCTCAGTGTCCAGAAGGTCTGCCTGAATATGGCTGCCCCACAGCCACTGCATTGCACCACTCCCCACATTATACTGCAATTCCACTACTTATCTGCTACTGAATTATTACATAATTCCTTTTGATTGTGTACTGATTTAATAATTGTATGATCTAATTTCTTTCTTTATAACAATTGCAGGGCCCCAGCTGTATTTGAAAACAAGAAACAATACCCCACTGCTTTAAATATATTACCAAAATAAACTGCATTCCTCTGATTGAAATGTGTTTCTTGTAAAAGTAAAATATCAGCCTTCCTTTTATTAGCAATTTTTACAAATGTTTCTAATTTTAATTCTATCTCTATAGCCATTAAGATTCCAAAACATTAGCACACATTTATTTTCCTCTCCTAAATGTCTTGGCATCCAATTTTTCTGATATTTCCAAAACTTCCTACTGTACAGTGTTTTCCCTCTCCTAGATGTCATGGAGTCAACTTTGAGAAGCAAAGAAGAAGAGATTTATGATATACATTAAATTATGTACTTTGTTTCTAGACCTCAAACCAAATTTCTGGTTTGTTACTATGATGTAACAAACCTCAATATCTACCCATGCTTATGAGCCATATATGCAAAATTTATTTTATATTTTTCCATTTTACTCTCCTGTTTCCCCACCCTTTCCTAGAAAAATAAATAATAAAGCCCACCTTCCAACTTCATACTTTATCTGAACATTCTCCTAAAGCGAATAGGAGTAAAGTAGATCAAAGAGTCCACATTCTACTGATGTTCTTAAATTAACTTTGCATCCCCAAAACCAATGGACATCACCCCCCATTTTAAGGTGTCTGAACCCCAGGTGTGCAACTAGTCAGAGAATGTGAAACACTTTTGGCCCTGCTGGTAGGTATCATCCTATGTTTGTAGCCCTTATATAAGTCTTTAATTCCTACTCTTAGCTTGTTGTTAATTGTTCCTAAAAATAAAAAAAAAGATAAAATGATTTTGGGACAAGAGGATATCCCCACAACCCAGTTTATAATAGAAACTCCTATCCTATCCCCTTTTATCAAATGCCCTAAGTGGTGAAACCTTATTGCCCCCTCCTTTTATCCCCATTAGCACTTCCCTTTTCTAACCTACTAATCTAAAGTGTATAATCTCCTGGTACTCCTATTGTAACTCCCCAATATGTTTTACTCTCTTAAGTATCTTAAATTAATACTATGTAAGGAGGGCTGGGCTGAATAGAATGCCTCCCTTGCCTTAAACGTGGCTTTCAGTCCTGTTCCATTTTAGCTTGTTGAAGTAGATGGAAAGTTCGACTCTTTAGATCTTGTATCTTGTATCTTCAGTAGAGTATTTAGAGCTTTTAGATAAGACTGCATCCACTCCCCATGGTGTATGAAAAAGCAAACATTTTCCATCAAGGTTAATTCTTAATTTGGCTGGATACATCAATAGGAAAGGAATCTCTCCTTTTCTTAGTTTGACATGATAGAATCAAATGATTTTCTTCTGTCTAGGGCTGAGGGGAGGTCAGGATATTCTTGCAGGTGCATTCCCTGAAAAAAAAAAGCCTTTTTGTGTTCTGGTTTTCGTTAGAATCCTCTCATTATTTTTGTACCTTAATGGTTTAACATACATAAAATGGTTCATACATACTGTAAACTTGGAACACTGCAGTTTATCCTTGCTTCCAAATGCTCTATGAGTCTGATCTAGTTCTATTTTTTGTGTCAGTATACCAGGCCCAAAGCATTTGTTAAAAGTTCTTCACAAAACCCAACTACTTCTTGACCCTCGATACCTTCTGAAAGGTTACCTATCTTTAGGTTAAACCTTCTGGAGCGTGACTCTGTCTTCCAAATTTATTTTCAGACTTTCCAACTCTTTTTACAATTCTCTAGATTGTTTGTAATTTTAGAATAACATCTTCCTCTACAGACACTCTGTCTTCACATTCTGGAGACCTAAAAAAGCGTTTCAAATTTTTTCATTACTTCTGAAAATTTGGGGTACAAAGAGCACACCACAACATTAACTGAGTAAAACCCCTGCTTCATTTGTTTTAAAATGTCCTGCTGTGGGTCATTTGTTTTTGACTCTTTCTCTGTTTTGTCCCCCAGGTCCTGTTTCAGTAGGTGACCCCTTTTCATTTTTATCTGAGTGTTCTGGAAGCTCTTGGCTCTTCAATTCTCTTCCCGCCAGAACTAAAACTCTGTCTCTCCACAAATGCCTTCAAACAAAATATCAGGTTGCATTTCTCCCTCACACACTCCTGCTGGCAGCCCTAATGTAGCTCTCATGCTGCACTCTTGCCCCATCACCCTCTGGTTATCCACTTCTGGCACTTACCCTCCCTTTCTAGCTCTTGTAGGACTGTTACTCCACCTTGGCTAGCTTTCTGACTGCACTTAAATGTTTGTTTCCCACTGTTTATTATATTATTGTGAAACCCTCACAGAATTCTAATGACAGCTTTGTATTTGTTAAATCACCCAGGTTAGTTCTTGGTTGCCCTTTTGTCCTGACTGGATATGTACCTTGGTGTTAACCCTAGCTGTAAGTTAAATGTTTCAGTGTATGCCATGTCACATGATTATTGCAGTAACTGGACACTTGTGTAAAGGGCAGCAATGATGACATCTTCCAGTATAACCAATAAAAATGAAATTTAAATGAAATGGACCCTCCAGTTTTAACTGAGGAAACAACTGTTTTTGTCTTCTGGGAGTCTTCTGTACTCCCTATACTACATCTTTTTCCCAGTGGCTTAATGAAAATATAATATACACACTGTGGGGAGTTCAAATATACCCCTCTCTTCTATGATTCAGTTTTGGGCAGTGCAAAATGTTCTGGAGATTCTAATAGTGTTTCTTTTTTTCTTTCACTCCTCTGTCTGTTTTCCTTCCTCTCTCCCAAAGGGCTTGAGTTACAAGTGCTCCAATCCACACTGTTGTTTGTATCATCCAACAATGGGGAAGCTGTAGTATTTTTTTTATTATATGATTTTCCCTGGCTTCAATGAATCACCCTTTTCTTGCCTGGAATTCCCCTGAAAAACAAGTATTTCTTCCTCCAGAGTTCCCCAGATTAGATGTTTGCCTCCTTGGGGTTGAGTCTTCAGTTGTTGCCTGAGCTCCTGCTTTTGTATCTTTCTTCTTTAAAAGTAATAAGGTTCTGTCAGCATTTGTGGCATCTTGCTGAATAGAGTCTGCTTGGAGCCATTGCATCAGTTGGCAGGCGTGCCAATATAAATTTGACTTTCCAGCCAAGCGATGTTGTCAAATGTATGCCAGACAAATAAAAACCCAGCCGATAAGTACTTTAACCTGAACAGGTGAAAAAAATCAAGGGAGAGAAGAAGTTATGCGAGGAAACAGAGATGAGGAACTTGAAAAAGGTGTACTTTTACTAAGTCAGAGGTAGGAAGCCGTGGCAGCAAAACATATTGTGGGACCTTTATGAGAGCAGCCTTACCCAACTAAAATTACACACTTTAATGCCACAGTATCATGCTACATACTGAGACCCACATTCTACCTCCCTTACTCTTCCAACCTGCAGGACCGACATTCTCTACAGCACAGCTCAGGTCAGCTGTACATCCTGTTTGCAACAGGAAGCCCATCCATCAATCCCCATTGAACAACTCTGTACTTTTTGGTATTGAACTTTAGTAGCCAGATGTTTTGCAATTTCTCAGTGTTCTCTAGGCCCTCAAGTATCTTCATGATCCACCCTGCAGTTCAGCCTTTTGTTGCCAGCAAAGTGACAGAACATTCTCTGGATACTGCCCCAGTATCACTTAGACATATTGAATAGAACACTGCCCATAACCAATCCCTGAGTCACTCCATTAATGACCTCCCTGACCCCTGCCTTTGACCCAGTAACCACAGCTCTCTGTTCCTCCCCTTAGTCAATTCCCCACAGACCTAACTGTAGCCCAATAGACATTTGCTTCCACAAAGATTGGCTGCTGTGGCAATTTTTCTCAGTTCTCATTCCTCTCTACTGCTGGCATCAGAAAAGTAAACTAAAGCTGGCATTAGTAATGCAGTGAAATTTCAATTTGCTAGTGCAGTTGGCATGAATATGTAATTTGCAGATTGAAGCTTTGTGAGTTTCTCGGGGGTACAATGATTTTGTAGGTGACTTTGCTTTAAAAAGAACCCAAAATGCATAAAATCCACTGACCACCATTGTGCTCTATTTACACCCTCTCCAATTTCCATAGCATTGTTAAATCCCATAAGCACTCTCCCATCTCCCATCTAGTAGCTCCCTCCTTCTTGACCCAGCATCTGTCTGGGCAAATTTATTTAAAAATCATTATGGATCAGAAAGTTATATTTACCCTTCCACCACCATTGAGGCAAACTCACTCCCTGCCCCCCTCCCCACACAACCAATTCCTTTTATGCTATGAGACCCCTCACCCAATCCATCACTGGCCACACCACTTTCCTTCGACACAAGCAGCCCTGACCAGAACAAATTATTTACAGTGACCTGTAATAAAGAAATCAACCCCAGTGCAGAGCATCTGCTCCTTCAGTGTCCATCTTGGTAACTGCACATGAATAAATGATTAAATCTTTGATCACAGTTAACCTGATTTGCTGAAATTCAGCCTATCATGTTATATTAAGAGCAAACACATCATTATTCATTCATATGCCAGTACGAAGATGGACATTATAAAAAAGCAGATGATCTGCAGTGGGGACTGTTTTCTTTATTACAGGGAACAGCAAATGATATTTCTGGCTGCTGTATTACTAGTGAAGTAAAGAGGTTGGTAAGGGTCAGATGTGGGGGTTAGTGAGAGGTCTTGTTGTAAAATAGGGTCTGGTCAGGTGGGGGAGGTGGAAACAATGTGTTTGATGTGCAGGTGAGGGTAAAGGAAAATTTCATCCATGGTGACTTCATAAATTTGAATGGGCAGGGGGGAGGAATGAGTCTTCTAGCAATGGAATGGGAGGGTGTATGTGATTTGAAAGTGTTTGAGATGGGATAGCATGAGATTAAGCAATCATGGGTGGGGATGGATTTTATGTTGTTAAGGACAGCAATTTGCATATATTTTGGCAGTGATTTGCCAAAATTCACATGGAAAAACTATGCAGATTATGAAATTTGCCCACAAATTGACAATTGATGCAGTCTCACAATAACAATTTTGACATTTTATCAGGCAAACAAAATGCATGAATTACTGATAATGGCAAACTGAAGCTGCTGAAATTTGTATTCATTTTCATGCAGCAAATGTAAGCAATTTTGCCCATCTGTTGCTGGCACCCACAATGGCAAACTGATCTAGTGAAGGCATATCTTTTTCTTTTCAAATAAAGAAAATTTCCTAAAAGCTAGCCAAAGGAGAGACAGGTGCTGACAACTGAGCAATGTCTTAAGAGTTGACCTTACTCACAGGCATGTTTTGTTCTTTAATTTATTTTCTGCTCTGTAGCATGGCAATGGCTAATTAAGGTAGTGCTTCCATAGTTTTCTGTCATACACCTTTCATACAACTGGAATTGCTGCTGGATAGGGCATGGTAAATTTACTTTAATAATAGCTCAAGAAGTGGGGCCCTAAAATACGGACATACTGTAGTTGACCAATTTCCTAATCTGAGGAGGACAAATTTAAGTAACACACCTAACATTCCTGCCTAATGTGCTAACAGAGTTGCAGGACAACAGTAAGCAGGGCACATACATACTCCCCTTCTCTGGAAAAAAATATTCTAAAACAAGACAGTACCTGCCAAACCCAAGCCTTGGTTATAAAGTTAAAAAAACATTAACTATGGTATGTGAACTGATTTAGAAAGAGAAGATGAAGAGAAAAAGAAACAAAAAAGAAGAAAGAACAAAGAAGAAATAGGAGGAGGCGCAGAAGAAGATTAGAAAGAGAAAAAAGGAAAAATGGGTTAGATAGGATTTTTTTTTGCTGTTTTCTTAAGTGCTGGGCAGAATCAAAGACTGAGAGAAAAGAGCCTGCCATCTGAGTGTCATTGTTATTGGCAACAAAGAGGAACAGTCTGTTACCGGCACAGAATAGAATGAGAGAGACATTTAAAGTTGCAGGTTTGAAAAAGGGGAGGAACCACAACACGGCAATTTCACTTTTAACAAAGTCTTATACTTTCTTTCACAGAGACCCTAATTCTGTCACACAGCCCCGTAGATGCAAAAGCCAGTTTATAAAGTGAAAATGAATTTTATGTTGAAGCTTGCACATGTAATGATTGACAGAATACTGTTCTGTTGGCATGACCAAACCTAATATAGTAGAGAGGTTCGGAATGTCACCAGCAGTCATGGAGCTTCTAAACATTTAGATTTCCTTGGGAATGGAAACAAACATTAATAACAAAATGGGTTGCCATAAGGGCGGCCCCATTATTTCAGGCCACCTGACCTTGGAAAAGAAGCGAATAAGCAGCAGAAGGTGGGGTGGGGAGAGAGAGGGATGGGGAGCTAGAAAGGTAAAGGAAAGGAAAGGAGGGAGGTGAGAGTCATGAGGAGGAGGTCTCTCATGAGGTCACAAGAGCATCGGCGGGGTGGGGATAAGGACCAATGAGAAGCAAAGAATAGCTAGGAGGGTGGAGCAGTATGGGGTTTAAGAAGGGCAACACAGAGGGCTCTGCCACTTTCTGCTAAGGTTCTTCAGTAAGTAATTTTCAAGAAAGAACCTAGCACATCAGTCAATGAGTTCCTCAGGAATAAAGGTAAGAGAAGGGATATTTTGGACACTAATCTTAGGAAGATTGTTGAGGCAATAGATCATTAAGATTGAGATGCATTAGGAGGTTTTCAAAAAAAAGTTTACCAGGTTGTTTAAAAATGTTGGATTCATACAAAGGAATTGTTGTAGCTAATTTCTAGTATTTTTCATGTGGAAGAAACGCCTGTAGAGTGAGCCTCAGGAACCAAAACCAGGAAGCTGTGGCAAGAAAGGGTAAAGTGCATTGGCAAGGAAAAGAAATTTGTGGGAGAAAAAGTAGAGAGAAGGAGATTTTGGTGGAATACGAGGGTAACCAAAAGGTATAAGCTGCAATTCTGTGTGGTGAATGGCTCAGGTAGTAGAAGAGAATACAGCCGATAGGGTCAAGGAGGAAGCAAGGTAGCAAGTGGGGAGAAGAGCGGCAGAACAGATGCTTGGCAGAGATCGGACAGCATGGGGAAGAGAGAAAGTACCGTGGCATGCACTAAGAGCCACATGGTGGGCTACCGGGTGCAATCCAGTGAAAGAGGGTCACAAAGGGGAAAGAGACTCCAGAAAAGCATCAGTAGGATGGAGCTAGTGTTCAGAGCTGGGCAGCTGCCCTGTAGACAGGAGCTTTTAAAAAATAAAGGGGGGGGATTTTGGGTGGTGAGTCATTACAAGAGCTCAGCAGGTCCCAACAAGCAGGCATGGGCCTAGCAAGCCAAGAGCAATGTGATTACAGAGGCAAGGATGCAGTGGGGTAGCAGGATGGATCAAAAGACCACATGGAGAGAATGCGGCAATTCACAAGCGTTATAGCCGGGGTTGCAAGGAGAGAAGGACAACTACAGAGAATATGAGTTGAATGGCAGAGAAAAAGGCAGTATGAATTGGATTCAGGGCTAGGAGTTGGGCCTATGCAGAAACAACCACGTGGAGCGCTAAGGAAAGGGAATGAAGGGGGGGAGAAAAAAACACCACAAAGCAGTTGCGAGGCTGGATAAGGGCATCATTGGGGCAGGGGTAGTATATCTTTTGGCATAATTTAAAAAAAAAGAAAATCATATTATGAAACGGAACGCTCGAGATAGGACACATTTGTGGAAGGATGCAGCAGACAGCTATCAAGGACAGCTTAAAAGGTTTTAAAAAAAAGAGGGGTGCCTTCATGGCAACCCAGTGTATCTGTGAAAGCAACCACATAACAGTTTCCTATGTGAGGGGAAGTTGTAACTGAGGCAACTCCTGTCTTTGGGCAGAGATTCCAATGGTAGAGGATGGAGCTAATAGCGGAGGAACCAACGGGGTAAAGAAGGAATAGGTGAGAGATTTCATAGTGCAATGTCATGAAAACAAGAAGCACTAGAATGGATTAAAGTTCTACAATTCTACTTCATGACAAGGGTATAGTAGGCAACCTTTAAGACAGAAGTTATGTAATAGAATTTTTGTTTGTCTCACTCTCACATTATGTTGCATTTTATCTACATTTATGCCAACTGTTTAAAAGAAGGGTGATATCGGCTGTGGAGCTGTAGAAAAAGGACAGTTCATGCAGGGGACACATAGGCTGGGAAGGGCCACCCCCCCCTTTTTTTTTTTAAAAAAGGGAGAAAGAGAAATCTGTAGGTGTATAACACTGAATACTAGACCCCCAAAGATAGGGTGACCACCGGGGTTCCCTCCATTGAAAAATACGGGCAGCCACTTTAGATAGGGGTGGGGGCACACACACAAAAAAAAAAGAGGATGCGCCATATTGGGATAAAGAAACATGGCTGTTTGGTTAAAAAAAGAAGGGCAGAGGTATTTGTCGGTCAAGCGATACACAGGATAAACCCAGAGAGCTAACTAACAAATTAACATTTTGTTAC
Source organism: Neoceratodus forsteri (assembly GCA_016271365.2). NCBI lineage: Eukaryota > Metazoa > Chordata > Ceratodontiformes > Ceratodontidae > Neoceratodus > Neoceratodus forsteri. Next base: position 131,613,994 of record JADMNL010000033.1, read on the forward strand.
GAGCAGGAAAAGAGACAGAATGAACACCCGTGGATCCAGTTCAATGAAAGCGGACGCTATGAAAATGATCATGGATCTCTTGGACAGAGCCCACAAGGTACTGGATACAGTGGAAGACATGGAGAGAGGAAGTACCAGCACAGAAGGAGATGGTCAGAAGAAGGGGCAGAGTGGGGCAGGAGGAAAGGGAAGGGCTGCGGCACCAGTGCCAAAATGCTCAAGAGCAAGTTCTCCTGGGTGGCAACCAACAACCCATGCAATGCCCACCCCAACACCTACACCCAGTCTGTAGGGGCTGATGCCTGATCCAGAAACCAGCCCAAAGGAGGTGGTTAGGCCTCGCTCGGGACTGGGACCCAACATTCCTGCACCTGAAGATAGCCTGCCAGAGATGGGCAGTGACCGACAGTCCCCAACTAATGGACCACAAAAGGGAACAGAACCAGGACTCAAGGCAATGACTGAACCATCAAAGAACCCCATGGAGAAACAGGTACAGTGTTGACACTAGAGAGTACCATGAAGGAGTATGTGGAACAAATATTAGTAGGTATGAGGGAATGGTGTTAAGAAGTTCTTGAAGGAGGTGCTGGGTGATTTAGAAGAGAAGGAGAAAAACAAGGATGGGGAAAGGAAATGATAGAACAGGAAAAAGGGTGGGGTAAGAATAGGGGACCATGTGCTGCTAGCAACAAAGGAAAAAATCTGAAAGGGAGAATTTGTTGATATCTTTGCCTTGTTAGATAAGAAAACAGCTGAGCTATATGAAGAAAAGGAGAATTTCATTAAAAAAAAATTAAGCGCAGTAGTCCTGGTCAAGAAAAGGGAGGGAGCAGAAAGGGCCCACATATAAAGGAAAATCATGGGAGGCCTGGACCCTGGGTTTCACATATTATAGTGCAATAGCCAGAGAAAAAGCCAGAATTGGGCATTCCCTTATTAGCTTACTCATTGATCACAAGAAATGCGAATAAGATGATGGGAGCACAATTGGCTCCAGTATGATGAAAAGTGCAGGACCGAATGGCCAGTTATGGAAAGGATTGTAGATGGGATTCTAGACATAATGACCTTTGGTGGAAACCCGAGGGGGCTGAAGGCAATTAGCAGAGGGAGGGCTGCGACATTTCAGAAGTGCTGGTGGGGGTACAACAGAGCACACTGCCTCCTTCCCAGGCTGCAGGTTTAGGCATGCTTGCTCCAAATGCTGGGAAAACCCACCCAGGCTCAAGGTCCAGATCTTGGCAAAGCCAACCCTGGGAGAGGACAAGGAAGCAGTTCCTTTAGGGAGGCTACAGAGAGATGCAGAAAGATAATACAGGGAGGGAGGGGACACATGGTGGGAGATGGTTTCACCAAGGGGAAAAATAAAGCAGGTCAGTTCCAGCTAGCAAAAACACCAATCAGAGGTGAATTAGTGGAGCAATAGATGAAAGAGTATCTGAATAAGAAGGTGGGACTGAGAAAATAGAGGGTTTTCAAAAAGGTTTTAGTTTACATTACCAGGGAAGGAGGTTTGAGACATGGGCAACACATTTCAATTCAATTAAAGGCAAGGAGGGACTTCTAAAGTTGTAGATTGGTATTGTAAAAGAGGCAGGTAGGTTAGAGGGTCCCTTCAAAGACCTCCCTTTCCAGCACCTGCGAGTATCACCGTTGGGCCTAGTCCCTAAAAAGCAAGCAGGGGAATATCGGGTAATTCATTACCAATCCTATCCGGAGAAAGAATCAGTCAATGATCACATTTCAGAGGATAATAGTGTGTCCTATGGGACATTAGAGGATGCAGTGGAGATCATCAGGGCAAGGCGTACACCATAGCTGGCAAAGACAGGCATCAAGTCCGTTTTCTGGCTACTGCCAGTCTGCAGGGAAGATTGGGAATTGTTGGGTTTTCAGATCAAAAGGGAATATTATTTTGGTAAGGCCATGCCGAAGGGGTGTTCAGTGGTATACTCAACCTTTGAAAAATTCAGCACATGGCTGCAATGGGTATTCAAAGCCAGGTATGGGCATGACACAGTGGTCCATTACCTAGATGATTTTCTGTTCATAGGGGAAGGTCAAAAAGGGGCGCGGAGGATTAGGGAGGATTTTCAAGAGCTGTGCAAGGAGCTCAGAGTCCCATTAGCTAGGGAAAAAACAGAAGGCCCCAGCAGGTGCTTAGAATTCCTGGGTATAGAGGTGGATGAGGAATGGGATCTATTCCGCCTGCCAACTCAGAAGATAAATAAGCTAAGGACAATGTTGGTAGAGATAGGAAAGAAGAAAAGGGTGCCCCTAATCAGCAGCCAGCAGTTAATGGGTCACTTGAATTTTGCATGTAGAGCAATCAGGCCAGAGCGTGCGTTTACACAACGTCTCACAAGGGCCATGGCAGAGGGTTCAAAGCCATATCACTAGGTCAGTATAGGGAGAGAGACCAAGGAAGACCTAAAAATTTGGGAGCAATTCATAGAAAATCACAACGGGATAGCCATTTGGCAGGAGGAATGGCTATATAAAATGGATCTGGAACTTTACACAGATGCTTCAGTGAGGCATGGGGAGGGTGCCTACTTCCAGGTAAAATGGAGAGGAGAACCCTGGCCACAAAGGTGGACCAAAGAGGGTTTGACAAAGGTCATCACTTTCTTGGAGATTTTTCCAATCTGGGTGGTGACAACAATATGGGGAACATGGTTACAGAACCAGTGGGTCACATTCTGGTGTGACAACAGGGCAGTTGTTGACATGCTAAACAACAGAGGGTCAAGGTCTGTTTTTGGGCATTCCACATCTTACGGCAGTTAGTACTACAAGGGTTGAGGCACAACATGAGTTTCAGGGCTAGGCACATTGTAGGAATAAACAACTCCATCGCTGTCAGCCTCTCCTGATTACAGATGGAAAGATTTTGGGTACTGGCTCCCAATGCAGATCCGACGGGAAAGAGGATCCCAGAGGTGCTATGGGAGATTGGCTGGAGAGAGCAGTGTATCTCCTTCAAAGTGCATGGGCAGACAACACCCAAAAAGCTTACGAAAGCTCATGTAGGGTTTTTCAAGTTTTCAGATCCCACCACAACATGGAGGTAAGTGGGGCGGTCACAGAAGAACAAGTGGGGAGATTTGTAGTGGAAAACTGGGAGGAAGGAGTGGCTTGCACCACTGTGAGAGTACATCTAGTGGCCATAGGTTGGGTCTGCTGGATGAAAGGTTGGGGAGTGTCATGCAATAGTATTTTAATAAGAAGAACGATGATGGGGTAGCAAAGGATGAAAGGGAAGGAGAGGGATATGAGAGAACCAATCACTGAACACTTACTAGAAAAGATACTAGGAAAACTGGCAGAAATTTTTACATCCCATATGAAGTAATACTATTCAAAGCACTGTTTACGGTGTTATACAAGGGAGCATTCAGAGTGTCTGAAATAGTCAGACCCACTATACCTCTCTGGGAAAAGGTCTGCAATGGATGATATAGAATGGAGAAGGGTAGGGCTCACCCTCATAATTTCAAGGTCAAAAACGGATCAGACAGGTAAGGCTACAGGGTAAAATATTGAGCCCAAAGAGAACATGGATATGTGCCCATGCCAGCTTATGCTGACTCCCACAGAGTTAGGCCTAAACAAGGGGTCTATTTTTTGTACATGAAAACAGGAAGGAGGTAAAAGGAGTCAAGTATCAAGGGTGCTGAAGCGGTGCGTAAAGAACTGGAGAAAACCAGACAGGTTCTCATCTCATCTCTTTCTGGATTGGGGCAGCCTCAGAGGGTGGCAGCCCAGGAAAAGGGGAGGACATAAAAGCCATAGGGTGATGGGCCTCAGACTGCTACAAGAAATATATTAGAAATACAGTACATTAACCTTTTCATATTTTGTCTCCCCTACAGGAAAGAATGGAAGGTATAATGTACAGGAAAGGGGCAAGGGGGGAGAAAAACTACACGTGGATGTTTTCCTGCCTCACTGTTTCTTATGTGTGTTTATAGATATACAAAAAGGAAGGACATATGGATGGTGGGACACTCACACATTTATTGGGCAGAAAGGAGGCAGCAAGAGAAGAAAAGGTGGAAAGCAACTGGGTTATGACCACAAAGGAATAAGGATCCTGTGGAAAGGAATACGGGAATGCGATGGGGCAGCTCCTTCCCTTACTGTTAGAGATGAAAAAGAACAACAAGGACTCAGGCCTCCTAATAATACACCTGGGCAGGAATGACTTGGGACATGACCCCTGGTTAGAAATCTTTTACAGCATACAAGGGATGTCAAGACCATGAGGACATGGTGGCCAGAGATAACAATTATGTGGTCCGAAATGATTCCACGTGAGTGTGGAGACAAGCCAGGCAGCACAAGGCCATAGAAAAGATGAGGAGGAGGATGAATAGTAGAGTGGGAGGTTTATGATAGAAAATGGAGGAGCCGCTATCAGGCATGACAGAAATAGAAGAGAGGCTACATGGGCTGTACAGGATGGATGGGACACTTATCCCAGATGGGAAATCACATATTTATCACTGAACCAGGTAGAGGATAGATCAGTGGTTGAAGGGTTTCTAAAAGGGGAAGCTTACCATCCAAAGCAAGCGGAGGCAAGCTAATGGAAGGTGGAAGTAAAGATTTGATAAGGTAAAGGGGTTGAGCGGTTATAGGGGGTTTGGGGGAAAAACAAAATGGAGGAATTAAGATCTGAAGAAGGTAAAGGTATGGACACCTGATAAGTGGACAAGAAAAAGGAGCAGGAATTGGACCTGCCAGAAAGAAAGAAAAGTATAAGACCAGCTCGGGTTTACACCGGTAAGGAGTGGAACAGGACCCCCTCAGGTTTCGGCGCTTAGAAGGAGAAAAACAAAAGAACAAAAATTAAGATAAAGAGGAGTGGAATAAAATGTGACAGAGAAAAATAAGAGGAACTCAATACTGTAAAATTTATATATTTTTGTTTATGTGGAAAATAAAGGTTTTGCCAACTGAGCAGCCAAATCTACAATATTGAGTGTGATGTCTCTTTTTGGGGAAGGATCTGGAACAATAGGACTTTTCAGTCCCAATATTTGAATATTACTTCCTTATGATTACCCAGGCTACTGCAACACATAAACCATATGTTTAAAATGCCTATGGACAAATAGACCAGCCAAAGTCTAATGCAGTGCGTGACTAAAATTAAAGTGATAGTTAGCTTCCTTAAAGGGTACAACAGTACTTTTAATTGACAACAAAATACATATCTAATTCACCAGCAGATATAACTCTATATACCTATCTACAGATATAACTCTGTATGTCAATCTATCTATCTATCTGTCATTTATTATTTTGTTAGACTTCTGTCTGCACTGTACAGTTGAAATAGTTATCCACCTGAGGTGTGATGATAAGATCATCTCTTTCATCTTCAGAAATTCTGATATCATGTGAACACAGCCTCAAATGGGTGCCTACAAAAACAGTGACTCAGTTACTGCACCTGTGTTCATGGCTACCTAGCACTGGGGGCAACTGGATACTGGGGTGGATGAATACAGCAACAGCAAGTATGCATGTATACACATGTATACACTCACATGGGGAAATGCAGGGGAGGGATGGTATATGGGAGGGGGTGTGATGGGCAGCAACTGACCTGGTCTGCTAGTGTGGTGGGGAGGGTGGTCAGCTGGGAGGTGCATGGTTCAGGTCTGGCATGGCACATTTTTCTTCCTGCAGGCAGCTTTACTATTTTTTAAGTTTTCACATCCCCTGACAGAGTGCCCCGAGTTGAGAATCCATAAGTAGAGGATGTGGGGACAAAAAAACTAAACCCATAGGTCTTGGGTGCCTTTTAATCTCATTGTTAATGTGAATCACTGAAATTCATTTTGGTGATGCACACGCCTAACAGCTGATCATTATTTTTCGATCACCCTTATGACATGGAACTGAAATTCCTTATCTGAATCGTGATTGTCTCTCTTTGTCCTATTAAACCAAATACAGAGATAATTATATGTCTAATATGAATACCAATTATTTATAAAAGGACTACTTTGACTTAAGTGAAAAGTTCCTGAATATTTAGGAATTTATTTAGCTAACACTTAGATACAGTATCTTAACATTTGTCAGTGAAATGTCTGTGGTAGTACCCTTTAGAGCTGTAGATGACTGATAGAATTTTATTTATTTAATTCATTTACTAGCAGATTGACTTGATGGAAAACATACTTTTAGCAATAATAAAATTATAATACATGATTTAAAATACTACAGTGTTGATAATGACCCTGAGCAATATAGAGTATGTTGACTTCTAATCCCATCTACTTTTCTGAAATACAATCTTCTCTGAAATTTTACTTTATATTAGTAGTACAAATAGAGGAGGAAGTTGTCATTATAATAACCACAGAATCGGGGTCACATTAACAGAAAAAGCCTAATTTGCGACAAAGGTACCTTTGTAAATGAGCCTATATGCTCAAAGGTTTTCCAAACTGCTGTTTAAATAAATAAATAAATATTCAGCCCAGTTTAGAAAGGGTTGAGGCACTACACTTACCTCACACCTAACGGTGACCGGGTTCAGGAATGGACTCAGGCGCTGGAGGGTCAGCAGGGAAGGGAGTAGGATTGAGCATCTGGAGGACTGCTGTCCTCTCCTAGGTGGGGTTGGGAATGGCAGTGCTCTGTAGCTGCCCCTGGTGGAAACTAAGGAAGCGCAGTTGAGGCAAAGTAGGAGAATAGAAGGAAAACTAGAAAAATGGCATCTTCTCCTACTGGATGATGGCCACCATGACAAGCTGACCTGGACAAGCAGCACCCACGGCTAATGCCCTAGGCCGTTGGGTCATTCTCCTCTGAAGAGGAGACCCACCAGATGCAGGGTTATGTCAGGTTACCCTGTGGTGGCTGTGATGTGGGGTCAGGATTGGACATGAGACAAGAAGAGGCAAGTGTCCTTGTCACAACTAGCCCAAAGGAGAGGTAGATGGGGGTCGCAGGAGATAAACAGATAACACACAAAATGAAAAGAAAACCTAATTCCATAAAATGTATAAAGATGATAGTTAATTCTTATCTATTTAAAATTATCAAATTTTGTAGCGGCATAAGTGGTGGTGAAATGTTCATTAAACTACTTAATTTCAAATGACAGACATAGGGCATGGTTTTCAAAGCCCAAGAATAATGCAAGCCACCGGTGCACTGCTCATACAGTGCATGGGCTTATGGCACTTGCTGGCACTGCTGATTTTTAGACATGTGCACCAAATACAAGTTAGACCAGCTCCCCAGTCTAACTCATGACATGCTGTGGACCATTTTACAGGGCTTACACCAATTATTTGATGAAAGCCTCCAACAAAGTGTAGAAAGTGTTGCAACTAGGCCCGATGTACAAAAATCGGGAAAAGTTGTGCTTGAAACAGTTTGACGAAGTTGCATCACAGAATGGGGTTGACACAGGGTTTGGCACAAACTCTGCTTCAGGCTTTGAAAATTGAGCCCATAATTTTTATGTATCTATTATGGTCCATAAATTACTCAACTGCAATTGTCTCTTTAAAACTAATAATACAATATTGTCTGTTAAAGCCTTTTCGGTCATAGGCACTCCATTTTTATGGCTGTGGGAGGAGCCTACAGCCATTTTGCAATCTGTAGCTTAAAAATGGAGTATCATGGAATACATTTTTTTGACTTTTCAATGTATCCTTCCATATCAACAGAGCACTATGACAACTTAAATAAAATAATCCCTTCTTTCTGTTTAGAATGTTGGAGACATAACTCAAAGCTGCTTATAAGATGGCCATTAGGAAATTGAAACAGCTTGTTAAATATTGGTTGCCTATTAAACTAGAAATTTGTTTACCTCCTTCAAAATGTGACAGCTTGCACATTTAAATGCCTAGCATGTAAACATTTTTTGCTACTGACTTCAGTTTGGAAAGAAAATCTTTCAAAAAAAGTTTCATACTTCATAAATGTTACCCTTTCCCAGCAAATCTTGTAAATATTTACACTGTTTTTTAATTTCTCAAGACCTATCTGATAAAATGCCAGGTCTTCAGTGAACTACCCTGACTAAATATATCAATTTATTTTTGACAGAAAGGGCTGCAGTCTGCTTCCCAAACATAACAGATAAGAGCTATTGCGATCTCTTATAGTAAGTGTGTGTGCGTGTGTGTGTGTGTGTGTGTGTGCATGTTTGTGGGAGGGGTGGAGAAACAGTCAAACTTGATAAGGGAGACTTCATCTAATGAATTAACTGCTGACAAACCATGAGGATACAGAAACAAATGATCTGATATATTTTATTGCATCAACATAGATGTAACAAAACAACTTATACCATTTATAAAATTCCTGATCAAACAACTGGAAACAGAAGACTGTGTTTTGTCATTTTATAATATGATATACTGTGCATGTATTTACTGAATTGCTGGATCAGGGTCTTGAAGAAAATAATAACATTTACTTAACTCATTCAAGATTCCATCAGGTGGACAGAAAAAGTCTATGATAATTTGTCTGAAAACTAACAACTATAAGATGCAAAAATAGCACTTGTGTGTGTGTGTGTGTGTGTGTGTGTGTGTGTATATATATATATATATATTCTATATAGCTTCATTAATACATCAGTTAGGGTTCTTCTACAATATTAGAAAGCAAGGAAATTTGATTTTAGGGTTCCACCTTGCATCCCATCCATCCTAACTAGCCCCCCACCAACAGGCAGTGGGGGTGTGCATTGGGGTCCTTGGCACAACTCTCACCCCCATCCCATGTGTAAACAAGTTGAGGTGGTGCAGTATGAGAATGGGGTGAGAGTTAGGTTTAAGGACCCCAACCACACCCTGATGCCTGTTGGTGGGGTGGCTGGGGTTGGGATGCAAGGGTGGGAACCCTAAATTGAATTTCCTTTCTTTTTCACTGTAGAAGAACCCTAACTGATGCATTAACAATGTTTTGCATAGGATTTCTTACTTTTAAGAAATAATAGAAACGAGAAAGTTGCACAAGTTGGTGGGAACGCCGGGCCCTTTAAGTCCCGCAGACCCCATCACACATGATTTTGAGCAACATATAACAGTAAGTGCAATGCAAACACAAGTGCAAATGGTTATACACATGGTGCTGCAAAAAGTAAATGGTAACACAAACAGAAATAGAAATGCAAGCTCAAAGTGACACCAAAGTGAACAGTGATGGAAATGGAGACACAAGGGAATTGCATAAAATGCAACTGGTAACACGCACATTCACAGAACCGTAAATGGAAAAGCAAATGCTAATGGTAACAGCAACAATAATGCCAAATGAGACAGAAATGGAAAGCAAGCTCAAGCATGAACAAGAAATGCAAACCATAACATACACAGACATGGTACCACAATTGTAAATACAAATGGTAACAGTAACAACAAGAATAACACTAAAGTAAACAGAAACAGAAATGTTAATGCAAGTGCACACGGAAACGCAAACCGTAATGCTCACATTCATGGTACCATAATTGTAAACGCAAATGGTAATGATAACACCAACAATAATGGAAAAGTAAACAGAAATGCATGCATGTCCAAAAACACAAACCGTAATGTGCGTGGTCATGGTACCACAATTGTAAATGCAAATGGTAACAGTAACAGCAACAATAACAGCAAAGTAAACAGAGATGCAAGGGTGTCTGAAAATGCAAACCATAAGGTGCACAGTCATGGAATCGCAATTGTAAATGCAAATGGTAATGGTAACAGCAACAATAATGCCAAAGGAAAGAGAAATGCAACCGCAAATGCAAGTACGTACAGAAATGTAAACCGTTAACGTGCACGGTCATGGTATCACAATTGTAAATGCAAATGGTAATGGTAACAGCAACAATAATGCCAAAGGAAAGAGAAATGCAAGCAAAATGGGTGCATACAGAATGCAAACCGTTACGCACGGTCATGGTACCGCAATTGTAAATGCAAATGGTAATGGTAACAGCAACAGTAAAGCAAAGGAAACAGAAATGCAAACAGAAATGCAAGTGAGTATGGAAATGCAAACTGTAAGGCACCATCGGCATGGTACCAACAATTGCAAATGCAAAGGGTAATGGTGACACTAACAACAATGACAAACAAAACAAGCACAAATGAAAATGCAAACCGTAATGCACATGGTGGCGTGAGCGGGAATGTTGATGCAAAAGGTAATGGAAGTGCAACTGGAAACACTAACTGGAACAGTAACGAATGGGCACACCCTTCTTTTCCCCAAAATCTGCATTGAAAAACACAGTGAAAACAAAGAACATATGCATAATAATGGACCTCAGAGCTCAAAATTAGGACTTGGAATACTAAATTGTTTATATCTTAGGAACCATACAATGTAGAAAAAAAATTTAAATTTCGTATGAATTATGACTTTCCTGGCTTGTATTGTACTTAGCCCCTAAGTGGGGGGGATAAGCATTTTTGTGACGAAAAGTCCGTATCTTGCACAGTTTCCAAGATACGGGCCTGAAACACACCACAGATGCCATAATGTTATCCTAAGGAAAAAGTTCAATTTCGGAATGCGTCAGTTTGCAGCCCTGTAATATTTTTTTCACCAAACCATGAAAAGGCACATCTGTGGATGTTACTCCTTCTTCCATATTTCAGCCCAAAAGCCAAACTCTTATTTTGCAGCAGAACGACAAAGAATTCCTGTAATGCAGCTCATGCCGTGGATGTTATCCTATGGAAAAAGCATCAACTTTGTAGTGCTGAGAGTTTGCCACCCTGAAATATTTTTGACCAAACCACCAAAAGCCACATCTGTGGGATGTTGCCTTTCTTCCCTCCAGTAGAAAGACCAAATTGTTTCTGAGATATTCAATGTCAAAGATTAGTAGAATTTCCCTATCTATTCCATTATAAAATATCTGGCCATTTTGTCCCGCTCTCATGATCAAAGAATCTTATGATCAAAGAATTTGCAGGCTCACAATCAAAGAATTTGCAGGTTCATGAACAAAGAATTCAAAATGTCATAAATCAAGAAATTGAATGAATTGCTGCAAATCACCTCCATGGTTTAACAGAACGAAGCCCCCTGAGTAAAACCCACCCTCATTTGACTTCCTAGGAAATCCTTGAGCTGAGAAAATAGATTTTTACATTCAGCCATCTCATCCCTCGCTCATGATGCATGATTGTGATCAAAGAATCTCACGATCAAAGAATTTGCAGGCTCGCGATCAAAGAATTTGCAGACTCACGAGCAAAGAATAAAAACATTTGTAATAAAAAAAAGAGACAATTGCAGCAAACCACCACCATGGTTCTACAGAACGAAGTCCCCATAGCAAAACCCACCCTCATTTGACTTGCTAGGGGCACCCTGGGCAGAGGAGAAATGCATTTTAAATCTGGCATGTCGTTTCTACTCTCATGATGCACGATCGCAACCAAACAATCTGGTGGTCAAAGAATTTGCAGGGTCACGATCAAAGAATTTGGTCCCTTACAAACAAAGAGTGAGGGATGAGATGTGCAGAGTTGAAAGGCACTTTTCTGAGCCCAGGAGTGCCCTACAAACATAAGTGAGTCTGTATTCAGCTCAGGGCACTTCGTTCTGCTCCATGTGAATAATAATAATAGTGTATCAAATGTCTGTGGTTGTCTAGTGACCCCCATCATAATAAATAATTGTATGTTCCTAATGTCCTGGTAATCTAGTGGTCCACCACTATCTGCTTTTTTAATCCTGGAAGTCTAGTGGCCTCTCCCAAGTTGTATTACAACATTATTACTATTAATATCCTGATAGTCTAGTGGCTCCCACCATTTGTATGCAATAATATTCACTATGTCTGTACATATCCCTGGTAGTCTAGTGCCCCCCTCCATTTTAATATTATTAATAATTATTTATAAATGCTCTGGTAGTCTAGTGGACCCCCATTACAGGTTTTATTTAACTCTAAAAATTGATTCACATTTTGCTCACAAAGGTTCTAAAACATTGTGAAAATGCATAGCACTTGCCTCACTGTGTTTAACACACATAGCATTTCTAGAAAACCTATAGAAATGCTTTCTGTACAGTTAGTATTGTCCCAAGAAAAAAACTGCTAATCAATTATTTAAAAGCCTGCATTATAATATTATTAATAATTATTGACACATTTCCTGGTAGTCTAGTGGCTCCCACCTCTCCACCCAGTTATGCCAGCCCAGTCAGCACCCCCCACCCTTCCCCCAGCTGGTGACTGGCACAACCCACCTCTCACCTCTCACCTCCATGGCCAGCCACCGACTGTCTGCATTACGAGCAATAATGCAAAGAGGCGCTCTGAAAATATTTCTGAGCACCTCTTTGCATTGGTGCTCATAATGCAGACAGTCGGCAGCTGGCCATGGAAGTGAGAGGAAGGCTGAGCCAGTTGCCAGCTGGGTGAAGGGTGGGGTGATGGTGGATTAGCACATCTGGGGGGGGTGGAGGCCACCAGACTACCCAGAAATGTGTAAATAATTATTAATAATATTATAATGGAGGGACCACTAGACTACCAGGGATATGTACACACATAGTGGATATTATTGCATACAAATGGGGGGCACTAGACTACCAGGAGATTAACAGTAATAATGTTGTAGTACAACTCAGGGGAGACCAATAGATTACCATGGATTAAAAGAAACACACATTGGGGACACTAGACTACCAGGACATTAGGAACACACAATTATTTATTATAATGGGGGGCCACTAGAGTACCATGGGCATTTGATACACTATTATTATTCACATGGGTAGAACCAAGTCTCCTGAGCAAAACCCAGCCTCATGTATGTTTGTAGGGCACCCTGGGCTCAGAAAGTGATTTTAAATCTGGCATTCTCGTCCCTCGCTCACGATGCATGATCGAGATCAAAAAATCTTACGATCAAAGATTTACAGGCTCGTGATCAAAGATCATTAGCAAAGCCACGAAACAAAGATTTAAAAAGCTGAAAACTCTATTTTTAGACGCTTTGGATGGAACCAAAGCCATGGCTCAATAGATGGGGTCCCCTGAGTAAAACCCATCCAAGTTTTACTTTGTAAGTGACCCCTGAGCGAGAGTTTTGAGTTTTTCAGATCGCAAAACTGAAAACAAGATGGTGGACCTCATGAACAAAGAATTTTTAAAAATCCTCATGGACAAAGAGTCTTGAATCGCAAGGCTGAAAATTCTTTTATCCCCAGGCAGGACCAGATGACCAGAACCCCATTATTTGTTCTCAAAACATACATATAAATTTTCCCATTGACTTATAATGGGAATTTAAAAGTGGCATAACTTTTCAATGGCTTAAATTTTTTTCACCAAATGAAAAGTGTCATGTTCAGCCATCAAATCTCTTTCAAACAAGCCATCTCACAGAGTGGCATCTTACACAACAACCATGCAGGGCCACATCCAAAATCTCCAAAGGTGCCTCCAAAATGGATAATTTGCATTTTTCAGCACTTTCGTACACAAAGACCATAAGTCTGACCAAAATGTGATTTGGTATATAGAAAGACTAACCATGCCCCACCACGTGACCAAATTACAGGAAAATCTGTTGAACAGGTCCAAAGTTATTAACACCCAAACATTTGACTTTAGTATGTAAGTGACCGCTGAACCCTAACTGCAGTGGCACGACCGCTCCACTGTAATATAGAGGCAAAAAACTCTGTTTAATGCATTACTTAGGGTTGTTCCACAGCAACAAAAGTGAGGAAATTCAGTGTTAGGGTTGAAAGTCCCCCTTGGACCCCCTAGCCCACCCCCCAACCGGCATCCGGGTGCGCATTGGGGTCGTCGGCCCTAACTCTCACCCCATCACATGTGTGAAGAAGCAGAGGTATAGGAGAATGGGATGACAGTTAGGAACGATGACCCCAATGCGCACTGGGGGTGGGCTCGGAGTCCAAGGAGGATCACACCCTGCCACATGATGTCTTGTGACACAGTAACAGGAACAGCATGCAAACAGAAGTGCTAACAGTGGCTACATGGTAACACAAATGTAAATGGTAAAGGAAACGTTAATAGAAACGCAAGTGCAAAGTGATGCCCAAACGAACAGTGACACAAACAGACATTGAAGCACATATGAAAACAAAACTGGTAATTTGAGCAGTGATGGCAGCGTATTTTAAATGGAAATGTTAAGTGTTACAGCTAAAAGAATGCAAAGGAACAGAAACAGAAAACGCGAGCATAGCAGCCTTTTACATCGACCAAACCGTAATCGCACAGGCACTATACCACAATTTAAATGCAAATGGTTAAGTTAACATGAAGAATAACACAAAGGAAAGAAAAATGGAACGGAACAAAGCGCCGATGGAAACGCAAACTGAAATGCGCATGGGCACAGTACCGCAATTATAAACACAAATGGTAATGGTAACAGCAACAATAGCAGCAAAGGAAACAGAAGCACAAAAGGAAACACAAGCACATGTGGGAACGCAAACCATAATGTGCACAGGCACAGTAACACAATTGCAAACGCAAATGGTAACAGTAACAGCAAAGAAGATGCAAAACGAAAGAGAAATGGAAACGCTAATGAAAGGGCTGCCTGAAATGCAGATGACAATGCACACGGTGATGCAAACAAAAATGCAAACTGAAACAGTAGTGGAAATGCAAATGGTAACAGTAACGAAAAAGCAAGCGCGAATGACAACACAAAGGGTAACGCATACGTGGCGTACATGGGAACGGTAACACAAATAGGGACATAAACGCAAGTGGAAACAGTAACTGTAACTGTAACGGAAGCACATACCCTGTTCTTGACAAACAGGTGCATACAGAAACACAGTGTGCACAAAGAATGTATGCATTGTAATGGGGATCGAAGCGTAAAACGAGCATTGGAAGTACTTAATTGCTAATATCTCAGCAACTGCACAACGTAGGAAAAAAATGTAAATTTCACAAAAATCTTGATTTTCCTGGCTAGGTTTTTGCAATTGCATAGCAGTTGTGCTATGCAACTCGCAACAAAAAATCTGTATCTCGCATCATTTTCGAGATACAATCCCTGAAAGGTATGGAGTACGCCACAATGTTAGTCTATGGGAGAAAGCATGAATTGGGTACAGTAACTTTGCAGCCATGCAAGATTTATTCACTAAACCACCAAAAGGCACATTTGTGACATGTTGACTGCCTTCCTCAAATTTCAGCCCAAAAGACCAAACTGTTTGTTTGCAGCAGGGTGGCAAAGAATTCCTGTCATTTTGGCCATAGCCTGAAAAGTAGTGTCACAATTTGTGACACTCTTCACAAAAATTTGCAAAAGTGTCATGCTTGCAACACTACTTTGTGACACTACTGTTTCCAGAAATTTGAAAAACATATTTCTGGGGTGTTTAACCCCAAAATAAAGACATGGCTAGCATCCTCAGGGTCCGACTAGGTGAACACAAAAAGAATTGTGTTCCTAGAGGGTCCCACATTTAAATGGCAAGCATTTTTGTGATCACCAACTGAAAACAAAATGGTGGATTTGCGACACTACTAGGGCCATTTGCGACACTAAAAAGTGCATTTGCGAAAGTGTTGAATATTTTGTCAACTTTTCCCATTGACTTATAATGGGAACTTGTTTTTTGAATACCTTTCGAACCATTTAATATTTTTTCACAAAATCTTCAAAAGACACACTATGGACCCTGGCTGCATGTTACCTGAAGTTTTGGACCAATCGCTTTAAACTGTGCAACCTGTGGTGAGCAAATAAATCATAAAAATGTGTATGCGTAATTGGTTGTAAACAATAACTCCGCAGCTGTATGTCTAACCAGTCACGAAACTTGGCAGATTCCAAGATCTACCATCCACAATCATGTATGCCACATCTTAGGCAAATCTGTTATTAAGATGCAAAATTTGACCCTTAACCTTAAAAGTGCTACTCTACCACTATATATATATATATATATATATATGAGAAAAAACTCAGTTTAATGCATTAGTTAGGGTTGTTCCACAGCGACAAAAGTGAGGAAATTCCCTGTTAGGGTTGAAAACCCTAACTCCGAATTCACCCCACCCAGCACCACACACACACAGACACACACACACATTCAAGTATGGGGGAGGACCAAGTCAACACAACCAATGACAGACATCTAGCAGCAGGTGACAGAAATAACAAACAATTGTCTAAATGTACTATGAGACATCCCCACCCACCTGACCAGGTACTGCATGCTCAGTGGAGATCAACAGCAAAACTGAGGCCATGAACACCAAAGCGTACACATCCCTGATTGCAGCTGCACTGTACCACACTTGTAGTTGCATGGTCTTACCTACCGATGCCCCACACCACACCACAACTGGTACTGTGCCGTTATTCAATATAAATGCTGAAGGTGCATGATGACAGTTGTATAAAGGTTTTAACACTAGTGAGTATACATTAATTAAGAGCAGCACATAAATTAACTACAAGACACTAGCATGCTCAAGATAAAAGTAGTGATACATTTAGTAGGTGATTTACATAGTAGTATATTTACTGCAATGGTTTACTCAACATAGAGAGGCTTATGTAAACGTATGGAAAAACATTGCCTGTTCAACGCTCTGAAATTCGTACTGCCAGTATCACATGCATTCTTACTGAAGAAGGTGTACTGCTGATGTACATACATAGACCTTCAGTGTGTTTCAATACTAAAGATGCAGTAAGTATTCTTTGTAAGAAATATTGTAATTGCATGGATCAGGCCAAGCAACTTCTAAATATCATAGCACTACTGAGCCAAGAATGATTTACCTGTATCGGATGTATATAGGATAGATTTTCCTGTAGGCACTTACTGAGTATGTTGTACCTGATAAAGAACAATCTCATTGCATCTGTGATGACTAACTTATTCAAATAGTAATACATTTACAATTGTTGCAATGAGTGATCTATGCCACTTATGGACACAGTGTGATTTTTTATCAGTTGTTTCACACTCAGGCTGTATGCCTACTGTTTGGGTTGCCACACTTCTGTCACTGATGCTATCAAGTGATAACTATGTTAATTGTGGTACAACAGGAATCAAGTAGGTATGGTGTAGATATAAACAGAATGTCTTTTAGTATTGATTTAACTCACAATGGAGTAAGTGTACTAGGACAGCAGGGGTTATCCTCTATCACTGACTCTGTCAGTTATAATCACACTAAGGTTTCGATGACTGTAATGATCAAGTTACACTGTTCATCTTCATGAGTTCATATTCACAGCCATTCTCAGTAACTAGACAGTGTATGGTGTAACTGGGTGGGACACTGTGCTACAAAGCTGCTGCAGTGCCTAGCAGAGGGAGAGTATCTACTCATAAAGACAATTAAGCAATAAGGCATGACCAACAGTTATGTTAAATGGTCTGTTAATCACCTTGTAGGGGTTTAATGTTGAATGAGGCATAGCCGAGTGCCACATGTCGCTAGACAGTGATAAACTGACCATTGACATAATACCTGGGAGTGGCTTATTGCTATCATAATAAAACTGTTTTTTAAACAACATTAAACCATGTTCATCATATGGTTAGGCTCTACATGTATGTTAATAAAAACTAAACATAAGGCTGTTACAATGTTTACAGATCAATTAGAAGCTGCATTTCTCAAACCCTTGTTATAATTAGAGATATTATACCTGCACAACTCCTTGGTTTTGCTGAACTCTATTGCTCAGGTGGCCCACCACAAGTGGTGTGGTCTCGGTGTGGGGCATCATTAGGTAAGGCCATTGCAACTACTAAGTGTGATACGTTGTGTCAGCTGCAATCAGGGATGTGTACATTTGGTGTACATGGCCTCAGTTTTGCTGTTGATCTCCACTGAGCATGCAGTACCTGGTCAGGTGGGTGGGGATGTCTCGTAGTACATTTAGACAATTGTTTGTTATTTCTGTCACCTGCTGCTGGATGTCTGTCATTGGTTGTGTTGACTTGGTCCTCCCTATACTTGAATGTGTGTGTGTGTGTGTGTGTGGTGCTGGGGGGTGAATTGAGTTAGGGTTTTCAACCCAACAGCGACCTTTCACTTTGCTCGTGTGAACAACAATAACCAATGCATTAAACAGAGTTTTGCCTCTAATTCTCCTTCTTTTTGAGAATGATAATGAGAAATAGTGAATAATGCGGTGGCGGGAGCGTAAATTCAGCGTCTGCGTTCCCACCACATGAGATGTCTTGTGGCATACTAACAGGAGCAGCAACCCAAACAGAAATGCTAACAGTGGCACACATGGTAACACAAGCGTGAATCAGAACAGAAAGGGTAACGCACACGGTGGCGTAGACGGGAACGGTGTGCCACGTGATGTCTTGTCACATAGTAACATGGTGCCTGTAAATGGAAATGTCAATGGGCATGGTGATGCAAAGTGAAACAGAAAGAGAAACAGTACGGTACACACAAATGGCAAAAAAGTAACAGTAACGCAAGCGCAAATGAAAACCCAAAGGATG